>CM053562.1:63016548-63040530 GCA_028646485.1 Cryptoprocta ferox | reverse complement strand
CTACACCCCTGGAAAGCACTCCCAGGGCAGGAGTGTTTGCTTGTGAAAACCACTGAGTGGGGGCTGGGGCCCAGGGCCCAGGTCGGAGCCCCCAGCAGCCGCGGGTCAGGGACACTGGAGGGGCAGCCACCATGTGCTCCATGCTGGCACCGCTCCAGGGACATTTTCAACCTCCAGATATGGATCTGTCACCTCCCGCCATCCTGGGCAGCAAGAGAGCTAATGTCACCGTGCACAGTGTGTCTGAGTTTCTGTCGTTCACAGGCACCGTCCCTTTGAGAGGCCATTTCACGGATGAGGAAAGTCAGGGCCATTTACGGTATTTGATGAGCCCACGGTCTGGAAGCCAGGATGTGGCAGGGCCAGGCCCACATCTCAGGCTCTTAGGCCACTGGTCTTTCCACAGGCACGTCCCTCCTGACCGTGAGAAGGCCACTGGAGGCGGAGGGAGACCAGCCCTGCCCAACACAGCCTCTCTCCTTTCCCACACCCCCAGGCAGAGGAAACAGGCCTGTGGCCACAGCTCTGCAGGCTCTGAGGTCCACAGAGGCCCTTGCTGACCACAGCCTCCCCCCTGCACTGCCGGCGTCACACACGGGCCAGCGCCTCCACCCCTGCCTAGGCTGGGGCTTGCTCTCCCCCACTCGGCCACTTCCCGAAACATTTTAACCAGGAAGCAGCTAAGCTAGACCGTGACCCTGAGCCCCAGGTCTTGGGCAGCATGGCTTCTGTGCTGACCCGCGGGCTTCGGGCTGGAAACCCTCCTGGACGAGCTGGGGCCACAGTCAGCTGCCCAGAGAGCAGTTTGAGGACCAGACCCAGTGACAATCTCATCTGTCACTCATTCCCTCAGCATCCAGGGACACATGGCTCAATGCACCTGAGCCAGCCAGCTCTCACCACAGAGGGATTTGGAGATGGTCAGAGGTGGCTGGCTGGGTCACTGGGCCCATGTGGGGCAGTGAGGTCACCAGTGCTCCAGGGAGCCTCGATTTTCTCCAGAATGCCCGTCTCCAGGAGATCTCCTGCGTCAGGGATGTGTTGGCTTTACTCCTGGAGCAGATTCCCAGTAGCTCCCCGTCCTGACTCTCCATTTTCTCCATTTCCCTCCCTGTACCTCCCTCTGCCACCACTTCCCAGGTTCATGGTCCTTGCGTCGATGTGTTGGAAGAAATGTCCCAAGAGCCTCAGTATTGCTCTGCCTCTGAAACATAGACCAGCTGTGTCCCATGTGCCTGTTTGGAATCACCTGCTGGATCTGCAGCAGCCCTGTCCTGTCGGGCAAGGTCCTGGTCCTGGTGAAGACTCGGGCTGGGACCCAGAGTAGGGCTCCCCCGAACGGGCCTGGTCCTGTTCCTGAAGAGGACCCTGAGCAAAGCTCCCAGGAGGGGAGCTGTGTGGATGGCAGAGAGGGTGAGGCTGACACAGCTCTGTCCCTGGGGATGGGGGGGGGGAGGGGAGGGGAGGAGGTGGGAGGAGGAGGCTGGGAAGCAGGTCAGTTCTGCAGAGGGAGCAGACACAGTGGGGAGATCCTGCCTCACAGTGTTGCCCCGCCCTCATCATGGGGGGGAAGCCGGGACCAGGCATGGAGTGCCCCCCCGCCACGGCAGGAGCAGGTGCCCTACTGTGTGTCCGACTCCACACCGATTGCTCTCCTTCCATTTCATCCATAAACCTGTCCTAAGCAGGCAGATGCTCTGCCATGACGTCATGAGAAAATGGAAGGTCGGGGGCGATCAGGGCCTGTTCCCTGCAGAGCCAAACTTAACCCCGAGTCTATGCGAATTCATTCCCTAATGGTGGGTGTGCAGCTTGATGGCAAAAAGCTAACTCCAGAAGGGATTCAGATTTAACTCTGTTAAAGAACAGAGTTCAAATCTGGCAGAGCCACTGGCAAAACCAGAGCGGTCCCCGAAGCAAGGAGCCCGCCGGGTGGGTGGGACCGTGTCTGCTCAAATCCAGCATGCAGGCAGGAAGTCCGCAGGCCGAGAGAAGTCAGAGGAGCAGATACTGGGCACTGGACGGGAAACAGCACTTCCAGTTTCAGTTTCAGCAAATTGACTGCCTCCTCGAAGCACGGCCATCTCCAGAAGAGGACAGAAGCCAGACATGCTATGGCATATTATTTACAACGACTAGTGTTGTTTTCTCTCCAAAAACATTACGCATGCAAACAAACAGCAAAGTGTGATACACATTCCTTGGAGAAAACGGCAATCTATGGCAACTGCTTTCAAAAGGGCTCAGATGTTGGACTTAGCGAGCAAAACATTTACATGAAGTCTAATAAATATATTCAAATAATGGAGGAAGACAGGCGAGCAATGAATGAGCCCACAGAGTATCTCAGCGGAACAATAGAAATGGCAAAAAAAAAAAAAAAAAAAAAAAAGGAAAAGAAAAGAAATAAGATGGAAATGCTGGAATTCAAAAGTATAATCACTGAAGTTAAAAATAGTTACTTGAGGGGTAACCTCAAGGGGTGCCTGGGTGGCTCGAGTGGTTGAGTTGGTCAGCTCAGGTCATGGTCCCCCGGTTCGTGAGTTCGAGTCCGCATCGGGCTCACTGCTGTCAGCCTGTCATTGTGGAGCCCTCCTGGGATCCTCTGTCCTCTCTCTCTGCCCCTCCCCAACCTGCGCTTTCCCAAAAATAAATAAATATTTAAAACATGTTTATTTGATTTGCTCATAAGCATATTAGGCATGACAAGAGAGAGAATTCAATAGGACAAAAGACAAATCAATAGGAATTGCTTGTCTAGAGTAAAAGTGTGAATGACCATTGATTAAAAATGAACAGAACCTCAAAGACGATGGGGCAATATGAATAAATTCCACATCCACGTAACTGGAATACCAGAAAAAGAGGGGCAAGAAGACAGAAAATATATTTGAAGAAATAAAAAAAGACTGAAACTTGTCCAAAATTTGATGCGAAACATTAATTTTCAAATCTAGGCAGCTCAAATACGATGGCCCCTGGTTACATTATAGTCAAACTCCTGGAAAGCAGAAGAAAGAGAAGATCTGGTCATGATCTCACGGTTCCTGGGATCGAGCCCCGCTTTGGGCTCTGCACTGACAGCAAGGAGCCTGCTTGAGATTCTCTCTATCCCTCTCTCTCTGGTCCTCCCTGCTTGCACCCTCTCTCTCTCAAAATAAATAAATAAACTTAAAAAAAAAAAGAGAAGTTCTGGCTAGCAACCACAGGAAGAAAGGCATGTCACCTACAGAGGAACGATGAGAGCGACTGAAGTTTCATCAGAAATTATACACACCAAAGACATTGGAATGATGCTCGAAGTACCAAAGGGGGAAAAATGTCAATTGAAATCTAATGAACTTGTTGCCTAATGAACTCCTTCAGAAACAAAGAGCTGAAGATGTTTTCAGCTAAAGAGTCACAGAGGAATCTGATGCCAGCCTACCTGCAAAGTAATTCCAGAAACGTCCTCAGTCTAAGGAGAAAGGACTCAAGAGGGCAGCTCAGATCAGCAGGAAGAAACAAAGACACTGGAAATGGTGAAATTGTAAATAGGTACAAAAGCCTATACATAATTTTGGTTTTCTCGTCTTAGATTAAAAAAAAAAAAAGACATGATTGTTTAAAGCAAAATCCATAGTACTATCTTGAACACTCATACATATATCTTTCCCAGAAATGAAGAGAAAATTAGACAAAAATAATTCAAAAAGAATGTAGGTGATCTGATTGACATAGCCAACTTAAAAAAATTTTTTTAATGTTTCTTTTAATTTATTCTTGAGAGAGAGCGAGGGAGCATGAGCAGGGGAGGGCCAGGGAGAGGGAGGCACAGAATCTGAAGACAAGCTCCAGGCTCTGAGCTGTCTGCACAGAGCCTGATGCAGGGCTCGAACCCACGAACCGTGAGATCATGACCTGAGCCGAAGCCAGACGTTCAACCGACTGAGCCACCCAGGTGCCCCGTCATAGCCAACTTCTTAATCCCAACTGACATTCATAGAACATGACATCCAACGGCTACAGGGCACACAGCCTTCCAAGGGCACATATAAAATGCTCATTGGTACAGACCATATTATCAGCCATAAAACAAACTGGAATAGTTTTTCAAATATTGAAATATCGCAGAGGTGGTTTTTGACCACGACAGGATTAAGTTAAAAGTCAAAAAATATAAAACATCTTTTTTGAGTGTTTATTTTTCAGAGAGAGAGAGCACACATGCGCAGAGGAGGGGCAGAGAGAGAAAGGGAGACACAGAATCCGAAGCAGGCTCCAGGCTCGGTGCTGTCAGCGCAGAGCCTGAGGCGGGGCTTGAACTCATGAACCGTGAAATCATGACCTGAACTGAAGTTGGACACTTAACTGACTGAGCCACCCAGGTGCCCCTAAAACTTTTTTTTTAAAGCCCCCACATTCCTGGAAATCAGACAACACACTTTAAACAACACACTTTGACCTCCGAGGTCAAAGAAGGAATCATCAAGGAAGTTGGGAAGGATTTTTGAAGTAAGTAATGATAAAAACACAACGTATTTAATTTTAATTTTAATATAAAAATTTTGAGATGTAGCTAAAACAGGAGAGCATTACATGCTGATTTAAGAAAGTGAGAAAGTTGTCAATCATCTAAGCTTCTATCTTAAAATTTTTTTTAATGTTTATTTATTTTTGAGAGAGAGAGACAAAGTGTGAACAGGGGAGGGGCAGAGAGAGGGAGACACAGAACTCAAAGCAGGCTCCAGGCTCCACGCTGTCAGCACAGAATCCAATGCGGGGTTCAAACTCCCCAACTGTGAGATCATGACCTGAGCTGAAATCAGACGTTGAGCCCACTGAGCCACCCAGGCACCTCTAAGTTAGAAAAACAAAAGCAGATTAGATCCAAACTAAGCAGAATAAAGAAAACAATACAGAAAAGAGCAGAAGTCAAGGAAATAGAAAGCAGAAAAAAATAGAGAAAAAAATCTGCAAATCAAACACTGATTCTTAAAATCATAACAAAAACTGTTCAACATCTAGCTAACTAACAAGGAAAAAATAGAGGACACAAATTATCAGCATTAGAAGGTCGAGAACATGTTACAGATTATAACCCACATCCAAGTAACAATAAGGAAATATCACAACCAACTTTATCCATAAATTTGATGATATGATGATATACACATCCCTCGAAAAACACAAATTACCAAAGCTTGAATAGCCCTATATCTGTTAAAGAAGCTAAATCTATACTTAAAAATCTTCACACAAAGAAAATTCTAGGCTCACGTGGCTTCAGTGGGGAAGTCTGCCCAACGCTAAAGGCAGAGATAACACGATTGCTACAAAAAGTGCTTTCAGAAAATACAGAGAAGAGGAAACATTTTCTAAGTCAGAGCCTAAGGCTAGCTAGTGGTATTCAGATACCAAACCAAGGCAACGCAAGAAAATAAAGTAACGGACGAGCATTCTTCATGAACACAGACACAAACTTCCTCACCAAAGATCAGCAAATTGGGACCAGCAATATATAAAGAGGATACTGCCTTTTGACCAAGTGGGGTTCATGCTAAGAAGGCAGGATTGGTTTCACATCCAAAATCATGCAGTGTAATGCGCTGTGTTACCCGATCATCTAAATACTCAGAAAAAGCATTTGACACAATACTGTATATGGGATAGACTCCCAGGAAACTATGAATACAAGAAATCTACCTCAAATCTCAGGTCACGACAGGGAAGGACGTCGCGATCAGGGAAGACACTGAGCGAGAAAATATTTGCGAACCGTATGTCTGACGCATGCCTTACATGGAGAACCTGCCTAGAAGTCTTAGAGTAAGATGCAGTGGGATGAACAGCCTCTAGAACATGAGCAGATGAGTTGAACACACACTTCACCAGGGGACAGACAGACGGCGAAAAAGCCCATGAAACGTGCAAAGTGCTGACCATCAGTAGTCACGAGGGGAATGCGAATTGAGGTCGCAAGGAGATAGCAGTGCCCAAGGCCACCAGGGCCAGCACGGGCAGGTGTGGGAGAGCACGTGCAGCCGCCTGAACTCATTTTTTCAAATGTTTATTGATTTTTGATAGAGAGAGACAGAGATCGAGCAGGGGAGGGGCAGAGAGAGAGGCAGACACAGATCTGAAGCAGGCTCCAGGCTCCGAGCTGTCAGCACAGAGCCCGACGCAGGGCTCGAACCCGCGAGCTGTGAGATCACGACCTGAGCCAAAATCAGACGCTTAACCGACTGAGCCACCCACGTGCCCCAGTCTCTTCTAATTTAAAATGCAAGTTGACTGTATGAGCCAGAAAAATCTCACACTTGGTTGTCGACTCCAAAGTCCTATTCCGAAAGAAATGAACACCAAGACTGAGACCAGGGGAGACGGGATAGGTGCCCAAGGTGGGAAGTTTCCCCCACCCCGGGCTACTCGTGTAGGACCCGAGAGTGAGTGTCTCCTTAATTCTTGTACCCAGTGCCTTTCCCTGCCTCGCCCTGGTCCCAGGCCTGAGCAAACGTGCCCGCACGAAGACATGCGTGTTCCTAGCGTCTGCTGTATCTGTAACAGCCCAAATCTGGAAACAACTCAGATGTCCATCCGTGGGTGGATGGGTAATCACGCTGTGGGCCTTCCAGACAGGGCAGCTCTACCCAGCATCCGGGAGACGCGAGCTACGAATACGCACAGAAGGATCCGAATACGCGAAACGAGTCAGACACAAAAGATTGCTCCATTTACATGAATTTCTAGAAAAGACCAAATTACAGTGTCAGAAAGCAGATCAGCGTGGGCTGCCCGAATCCGGGGGGATCCAGAGGGAGGGGGACGGATTGACAAAGGGTCAGTGATGGCAATGTTCCCGTCTGCATTGTGTTTCCCAGAGGAAGAAAACTTAACTTTCCTACAACTCTGTATGAGATTCGTTTAGGTTTTTTACTTCTTGGGTTGGAGGGGGGACAGTCTGGTCTGCCACGTGCCTCAAGGTATGACTGCGTCTGGGTGGCTCAGTCAGTTAGGCGTCCGAGTCTTGATTTCAGCTCAGGTCATGATCTCACGGTTTGTGAGTTCGAGCCCTGAGTGGGGCTCTGCACTGACTGTGTGGAGCCTGCTTGGGATTCTCTCTCTTTCTCTCTGCCCCTCCCCCACTTGCATGTGCGCGCGCTCTCTCTCTCAAAATAAATAAAATTTAAAAAAAACCTAAAAAAGACACTATGAGTAAAACTGTGCCTCCCCTTTCTGTTAGGATCTTTCTTTCAGAACCATGTGGTTGGGCCGGATGTGGATGTCTGTGGCCACTCAACAGGTGGGTTTAGATGGGAGACCATGGGCTGCGAGCTCAGTTTGTGGATTTGCTCTGAACTTGCTAGGAGCACTTGCACCTGAGGCTTGTGGCCTGAGCTTATGAATTGGCTTATGAATGGAACCAATTCATGTGTGTGTGTGTGTGTGCATGTGAGTGTGTGTGTGTGTTCATTTTTGCACGGCACTTGGGTAGCCAGCATCATTGGAATTACTATCTCTAGGAGCAAAGCCTGGAGCAAACAGCATGCTGGCAAATGCTGCTTTTTTGCAAACCCTCTGGGAGAGATTGTTGGATGAAAATGAAGAGCTTTGCACAAGTTACAAAGGTTTTTTGTTTTTTGTTTTTTTTTGTTATTTTACCGGGAGTTCCAGAAGACCAAGTTACGTTCACTTGGAATGAGATGCTCGTCGGTGTCTGGACGGAGCGCAGCCGCCGCAGAGCAGAGGCAAGAATGCTGACATCACAACGCGGCGTTTGCAACTGTTTTCAGCAGATGCCTCGCCACGTCCTTACGTGTCTTGTGTGCCGTAGCACCGTGGGAAGGATGTTGTAGCTCAGGTGAGCTGCGGGGGGTGTTCCTCACTTTCTACTTTAATTTCAGAGGCTGGAGAGGGCTGGTGCCCGCGTGGATCGCCGGCTCCCCGTGAGTCGTCCAGCACTCGACGACGGTCTTCTGCGAAGGCCCCTTTCAGGCCCTGCACCGTGAGGTCCGGAGCTGAGCTTGCAGAGCTGAGCTGAGCTGAGCCCGAGCTGGGAGGGCAACCCACACTCTTGGCCTCGCAGGCGACACCGGCTGCAGCGGCTCACGGCTCTGGGGTCAGTGGCCTCTGATGCAAAAGCCGGTGGTGGGGGCTGTGGTGGGGGCCCTGCATGCGAGGGCCTCTAGGGCAGGAGCTAAACAGCTGCCCCGCTGGGCCCCGGCCACAGCTCCAGGGGGTGCAGGTGGGATGGAGGGGACTTCCTGCTCACCAAGGTCCACGAGATCTCATTGGCTGCCGACTATGAGGAAGCTATTAATAGTAACTGCAATGGCCAGTATTTATATAACTCAAAGGTCATCAGCATTATCATGAATCAGTACTGCGAAGGGGCATGTACATTGGGGCAGGAGTGAATTGGATAGTGAGGTTATATTCTTCCATTTATTGGGTCATCGAAAGAATGGGCTGATGATTTAAAATGAGTCAACCTTTATTTTATTTTTTTAATTAAAAACATTTTTAAATTTTTAAAAAAGTTTTATTTATTCTTGAGAGAGACAGAGAGTGAACAGGGGAGGGGCAGAGAGAGAGAGAGAGAGAGAGAGAGAGAGACACGCACAGAATCCAAAGCAGCCTCCAGGCTCGGCACGGTCAGCACGGAGCCTGATGTGGGGCTCAGACTCACAAACCGTGAGACCGTGACCTGATCCGAAGTCGGATGCTTAACCGACTGAGCCGCCAAAACACATTTTTTAAAGTAGGTTTCACACCTAACGCAGAGCCCAATGTGAAGCCGGAACTCACAACCTTGAGATGGAGACCTGAGCTGAGATCAAGAGTCAGACGCCCAATCGACTGAGCCCCCCAGGCACCGCTAAAATGAGTCAAGTTTCAAATTAAAAAATGACTCAATGTGTGGTTGATCATGTGTATAGTGAACGGCCTCAAGTGGACCAAAAAACCTGAAGGCTCCCTAATCCCATCAAGTTCCAAGTCACCAATTTAGTTCCTGGGGAATAACATCACCCATGGCATTAAATCAACGTTACCTTGCGTTTTATTGCTCGGTTTCTGGTTTTATCCTTTAAATTTTCGTTGTTATTCGAGAAGGATAAGGTGCAGGGATTTTGTATTTGCACACATTTGAGACGTGTAGTAGTCGAATTATTTTAAACCAACTCTGAGTTCAAAGTGGGCCCCTGGAGTTTTAAGAGGATCGGAGAGCCCGGCGGGAAGGTCCTTGCCCGTAGTGCCAGCGACACCCGGTGGCGTGAGGCGGAACTGCAGCCCCGCCGAATCGTCCCTCTTGGACACACGCCACTTTCTGGGGATGGAGTCTTGACATGGGGTGACTGGCAGTCCCTGGTCCCCGCTGTCCCGTCTGCGCACACTGCGGCTCTCCGGCCACTGGAAGCAGCTATACGGAGGGAAGTGGGCATTATGTGCCTTTTAGAGGAAGCTTCCAGGAAGGCATTTTAAGAATCGCAGGGGTCCCACGACGCACGCAGCTTGGCTAGACGCGCCCTGGGCTGATGTTTCGGGTAATAAGCGCCCTGCCGGCAGAAGAGTCCGGCCAGCATCTGAGCAGACGTCACGGCGCCCGTCCAGAGGGTCGGGGACCAGCCCAGGCTCCTGGCCACCGTCAGAAGCTTGCCCTTTGGGGAACGGGGCTTGAGGTCTCCTGCTGGTGGCCACGTGCAGTGACAACAGGGGGTGAGAGCTGTGCTGATGCGTCTGGAAGTTGCACCGACACTCTGGTGACCTTTTGGTGATGAGACGTTGAGCCCGGGGGCCAGCACTCTGACCAAATAGGGAAAAAGAAATCGATGCGTGCCTCTGCTTTAAGGAGACTCTGGCCGGTTACCCCCACGTCCCCTTTCCACCATCACGGCTGACAAAACACGCGTCTTCACTTCACGGAGGGGCTCCCGGGCCCTGCTCACCTCTTGCCCGCGGCTGGTAGGAAGCCGCACGTGTCTGTTCCAGACCCACAGCTTCCTCACGAAGAACACAAGGGCAAGTTGGTCACTTTGTGCCTGGTTGTTGCCCAAAGACCAGGCAGAGGCCGAGGGGAGGAACACACAGCCTTCCACCTCCACCCTCCCCAGTGGCTCTCTTTCTGGATGCTTCTGCCTGTGAGGGTGAGTGTTCGCTGCTCAGTCCTCTTATATCCTCCTTCCCTTCCAACACAGGCCTGCTCCCTGGCCGAGAGCTCACGGGAGGACTGGAAACAGCCCCGTGAGGCGGAGCTTTCTCACTGTGGGCCGAGGCCAGCCGCCGCTCCTGCAGACGCACATACGCGCCATCTGTCCCCGCCAGGCGTCTTTCTGTCTGTCCAGAGCTCTGCCAAGGGCCCTTCGGCCCTCTCATGCAGCTGGCCAGACAAGAACGGTCTGGTTGTGGGGGACAGACTATCTGTCAGGGGCTCCGCGACCCAGAGCCAGGCTTTGAAACACTCCGTTTTGGTTGTTACATATTTGCTTGCTGCGTATTTTTCTCAAACTCCATCTCTTTCATTTCAAGCTTGTTGGGAGGAAAATCTTGCTCTGAAACCTCACCGTGTGCGTATTCTTGCCAGCCCTTCTGGAAAGCACTGTTGGCGATGAAGCCTGCCTCACTCACTGGCCACACAGACGCTGCCCATCCTGCCATGTGTTGGTCCCGTGAGCCTCACCTGTGGGGATTCTGTATCCCCGTGAGGGTGGCCTCTGCACTCCGTCCCCACCTCACAGGGTCACAGGCTCTCAGGGGCCTCACGTGAAGAACAGAAACTGGAGAGCCCTTCCCTTCTGAAGCTGGTGACCTCATGAATGCGGCCCCAGGCCCAGGGTGGCCCGAGTGTCCCAGGAGTGTTGGTGGGGGGGGGTCTCACCAGCCTTCCTGTGACCAATCTTGTCCCCTCCTTCCCTCCCACAGGGCCCAGGGCCCAGCTTACTCTCCTTCCCCTAAAGGAAGCTTTCACCAGCCACTTCAATGTGGGGCTCTTCCTCCCTTGTCCCTGACTTCGGACTTAGCTCCCCTGTGCTTGGCTATTTCTGGGCCTCTTTCAGGATTTTACTGCTTTTTGATCTGGGGATGCAGACTAGGGGCACAACATAGGCAAGTTACAAAATTTAAGAACTCCTGGGGTGCCTGGGTGGCTCAGTGGGTTAAGCATCCAACTCTTGGTTTCAGTGCAGGTCATGATCTCACAGTTCGTGGGTTCGAGCCCCGTGTCTGGCTCTGTGCTGACCGTGCAGAACCTGCTTGGGTCTCTCTCTCTCTCTCTCTCTCTCTGCCCTTCCCCTGCTCACACACATACACACACTCTCAAAATAAATAAAAACATTAAAAATAAATTTAAAAAAATAAAATGCTTAAAAAAACTCAAGAACTCCTGCAGATGTAACCCGCGGCTTACAAGTGGCGGAAAGTTTTTGTGAGAACCTCACAGGCAGTGGCTCTGGGGGGATCTCCAGCGGATGGAGGGGAGACGGGGTGGGGAGGTCGTGGCCAGAGTCCCGGGGTGTCCCTCTCCACTGCTGGTGGGAGCTGGGACCGGGCAGGTCTTGTTCAGGCATGAAAGAGGAATTACAGCAAAAAGAGCCCTATGTTAGGTTTAGGTTTTCATAAAATCCCTAAAGTGTTTGTTTTGTTGGAAGAGAGCAGTGCAGTCGGTCCTTTGGCTCCATGATCTTCTAGCAAGTCCTCCGGGACCAGGTGCGGGAGCGGTTTGGCGAGCGAGTGTGGAATCGTTGGCGCAGACCTACTTCATTTTCCCAATCAGCTCTAACTTTTACCCCGATCGTCTTCTTATGGCTTCAGTAACTTATCTAAACATCTCATCCTTTCAACTAATGAAACATCAAGGTCTTAAGGTGTTTTATTCTGCAAAAACAAAGTCTTCTCTTCCTGTGGGTTGTTAGGAGTTTGAGGTGCGAACAAGACAAAAACCAAAATCAAAACCAAAGCGCAAGCAATGACACAAGATTTTTGTCTTGAGGCTTTTTCTCTAAATCTCGATAGCGGGGACTTTCCTGGTGACAAGCGGTCTTGGCCACCTGGGGCTGCTGGGTTGGCCGGGTTCTCCGGAGGAACGGAGCCAACGGGCCAGACGACCCACCGCCGGAGAGGAAGAGGCGTGTTAGGAGGGTCGGCTCGCTGTACGCGGAGGCCGAGGAGCCCCGTCGGCGGGACTGGGGGCGGGAGAAGGCGGGTGCCCCACACCAGGACGGGTGGACGTGCCCTCCGGCCACCTGTTTCTTCTGGTGGGGCCTCAACCGATTGGCTGATGCCACCTGCGGTGGCGAGGGTGATTTTTGCTCTGTCTCCGGATGCAAGTGCTATTTTCTTCTGGAGACGCCCTCACAGACATGCCCTCTGGGAATAATGTTGTGCCGGCTCTCCTGGCCTCGCTCAGCTCGGTCTAGGGGATGCACAAAGTTAAGCGTCATGGCTGCCATCAGGCCGGGGGCTTAAACCACATGCTCCCCGTGGGTCCGGGGGCTCTGGGTTCATCCCTAAGGCAGGGCCTTCACCCGGGCCTCCCCGAGTCGCCCTTCCTGGCCCGCACCATTTCTCCACAACCACTTTATTCATCCAGCTGATCTTCACGCTGACCACAGACGACGGACCAGAAAAAACGTGAACACATAGACACCTGAGATATTCCTTGGTTTTGGCCTAAAGCTTCCGTGCGCACAGACGCACCGAGTGTCCCAGGGGGTGAGTCCGAGCGCTGGATCCCACCGTCTTGCCTCCATCACAGACACTCCAGCCCGGGACCCAAGCTGCCTCGAAGTGCTGTCATTTGTCCCTGCGGTGACGCGTGCTGGGGCCGGCAGTGCGCACAGGCCCAGCCTGGACACAGAGCTTTTGAGCTCCTGGGTCGTCGTGAGGCAGGAGAGCAGATGGTCTGGAGACCCCGGGGCCCTCCCCGTGGCCCTGTCCCTTCGGCGGGGCTGAGCTCCCGGGGTGTCCGCCACAGCTGCCCGATGGCCTGCCCCGCCCCCACCCTGTCTTTCCTTGGGATTTGGAGAGACCGTGCTGGGCCCGGACCATCAGAACAGCTTTGGCTGAGCTTTTGCTGTTGTGTGTGTGGTCCTTGAGCCGGAAGAGAAGACAGACCTACTGTCGTCACCCCCGGGGCCATTTGTCATTTTAATAAAGGTGACAGGTACCCTGGCATGATCGCACTGCCTGGTGATCACTGCAGTTACAGGTGACGGTGTGCAGCTGCTGCTGAAGGAATTCTTCCCTCGCGCCGGGCACCGCTTCGGACATCAGTCCTGCATCGTTCACAGGACGCTCCCGAGACCCCGTGCCACCTGCGGGGCACCGGAGGGCGGCTGCGCGGTCTCATGGCCAGTGCCTCGGAGCAGGACTGAACGTCACCGAAAGGCAGGCCTCCTTCAACTTAAAAGTTTACATTCATGGGGCGCCTGGGGGCTCAGTCGGTTAAGCGTCCGACTTCGGCTCAGGTCATGGTCTCACAGTTCGTGGGTTCGAGCCCCGCGTTGGGCTCTGAGCTGACAGCTCAGAGCCTGGAGCTGCTTTGGATTCTGCGTCTCCCTCTCTCTGCCCCTCCCCTGCTCACACTCTGTCTCTCGAAATAAATAAATGTTTAAAACATTAAAAAAAAATGACATTTCTTTTTAGTGCATCGTTTGCGAGTCTTGGCAAGTGTACACAATCATGTAACCCCCTGGCCATCCACACAGAACATCCCGCCACTGCCACGAAGTCCCCGGTGCCTGTGGCGGTGACCCCTCCACCCCGTCCTCCCCCTGACGCGTCTGTGTCCCTGTGCTGGCCCCTCATAAGAACATCGTAAAAATGGGAGCGTGCCGTCTGTGGTTTGCGAAGATGGCGTCCTTCACTTGCTGTGACGTGTTCGAGGCTCAGGCCCCCCATACACACGCCGGCACCTGGTCTGCTTAGTGCTGAGTGGGGTTGCGCCGTGTGCAGTTTGCTCCTCTGATGTATGAGTTCGCCGCCTTAGGGATACTTTCGTCATTTCCAGCATTTGGTGACCGTAATCAAAACTGCCAAAAACACTCGTGTGCAGGTTTTGGGTGTAAGTGGTGGTTTTCGCTGCCCTTGGGTAAGTGCCCCGGGGGGGCACGGATTGCTGGCTGGGGCGGTACGCGTGGGTTTAACTTTATGGGAAACTGCCAAATGGAGAAAGCGTTTTTTTCACAGTTTGTAAATCTTAGTGGTCACTCGCCACAATGGTTCGGGGCAGACGCTCTCGTTGCCCTGCTCTCCGGGAGAGGGCATGGAGCCCCCCTGGCCAGGCAGCTGCCGAGGGCACACACCGGCCGGGCGGCAGATCTCAGGAATTTGGCCTCAGCCCTCTGGCCCCATGCAATCGCGTCTCTGCCCACTGGCGTCTGTGTGTCCGTCCTCACGCTGGCTTCCTCTGCTTTCCCTCCTCACGCAGGCTGGCCCCGCCCCGCCTTCCTCAGGCACCTTGTCCGTCAGCCCGAGCCCTGGTGGGTCCTCTCTCTCCTCCTGGCCTTGATCTTTCCCGCTGCCGGGGGCCTCGAACCTGAGAGCTGCAGGTCAGAGCCCCCAGAGGATGCACTGGAGCAGCCACTCCTTTGCTCAGGCAGTGAAGAGTGTGGACTCTGGTGCCGGGCACTTCTGGCTCCAACTCACTGATGCGTGGCCTCGGGCAAATGATGTAATCTCGGCCTCAGTTTCCCCATCTGTAAAAGGGACACTGATGGATACTTATCGCATGGGCTTATTGGGAGAGTGAGTGATTTATGCACACGCCTCACGTGCTACCGGACGCTCCTGAATTCTTCAGTAAATAGTCTCTGCTGGGTGGGGCTGGGAGGACGGAGCGACACCGAGGCTGGCTCGCGGAAACAGAAGGTGTTAAATCGGGAGACGGGCTACAGGTCAGCCCGCTGTCACAGAGAAAGAGGGACCTCGGGGAGGGACAGAGGCATGACAGAAAGAGAAAGCAGCTGTGACCTGGGAACGGTTGACATTCTCTTAACCATCAACGCGAGGGGGGCCAGGCAGGCACCTGTCCTGTTTGAGGAGATCCCCCAAATAAGGGTTCATTGTTCTGAGCTGATTGAGGAAAAGCCCCACAGGTTTAATGGAGCCAAGAGGCCACCTTTATGGTTGTGGTGGTGGTTTTAATGTGTCCATTTGACTGGGCGCGCGGATATTTGGACATTGTTCTGGGTGTGTCTGTGAGGGTGTTTCTGGAAGAGATCAACATCTAGAGTGGATGGAGTGAAGCAGATTGTTCTCCTGAATGTGGGTGGGCCTCATTTGATCAGTGGAAGGCCAGGATAGAACAAGAAAAGCCGAGTCTCTTCCGAGTAAGAGAGAACTTCTCCCGCCTGAATGGCTCCAAGTGGGGACATCAGGTTCCTTCCTGCCTTGGACTCAGACTCAACTGTTGGCTGCTCCTGGGTCTCGAACCTGCTGGCCTTTGGACTGAAACTATACCAGCTCTGAGTCCTCCGTTTGCCAAATGCAAATCTGGGGCTTGTCGGCCGCCATCGCCACATGAGCCAGTTCCTGACAAAAGTCAACACCGCTCTGCTTACGTATCACTGTCCTCTTGGGTCGTTTCTCCGGAGAACCCCAGTGCACAATTAAGAAAGCTGAGGGGTGGGAGCCCCTGGGCCACCCGCCTGTTCCCCGGGCTAGAACTCGTGACAACTCCCCCTGGGGACAGCCCCGGTCTTCAGAGAAGACCCACGGATCCGACTGCGGGCTCACGTGGGACCTGGGTGGACAGACGGAGGAAGGGAACAGATGCCCGGGCTCAGGAGGGGGACCGCGAACCTTCCCCGGCGACGATGTGTGAATCCCCGGTCATCGCCCGCTAACTAGGGAAGCGTAGGGGTGCTCAGCGAAGATTCCAGTCTTTCTGTGCTTTTCGTTCGGCCCGTGGTGCCTTCCCAGTAAGGCTGCAGCCGGTCGGGGTGGGGTCAGCGGAAGGAACGTCTGTGCTGACCCTGCCGCTGCAGGGCGCTGCCCTGACCCGACATTCGACCTTGGCGCGGCCTCTCGGGAGCTCCCGGGTGGCTGGGTTTCGTCCCCCGACACTCCAGCTCCGAAGCGGGGTCGAAGGGAAACACGTCAGAGGCCACTGCCGGTCATTCGGCACCCGAAGCCGAGACCCCCTCTCTGCCCCGGTGCCCTCCCCAAGTCACTTCCCGCAGTCACTAGGGGCTTTGCCGTGTGAGCCCCCGGCACCGCCGGCCCCCGCGTCCCCCCTACCGGCCCCGGGCACTGCCGGCCACTACATGCGGCAGGTGCTCCGATGCTGGGAGCAAACGGTTCCCCCACGAAATCCTCAGTGTGAAACGACAGGGAAAAAAGGGAGGGAAATATTTTCAGTGCAAACCCCAGTCCCGCGCCTCCGGGTCTAGTTCGGCTCCCGCCTAGGCCCATGGCGGCAGGAGGGGCACAGGTCTGGGCGGCGCCCCCTCAACCCAACACCAAGGGTCCCAGGAGCTCCGGGCTCCGCACTCAGTGTTTTAGTAAAAAAAAAAATGAAATTTCAGGAAAGTTAACAGAGTAAAACAAGGGCATAAATGTGTGCCCTTCTCTGCACTCACTGTTGTGGGTTTTTGCCACATTTTGCTCTTCCTCTCTGTACACGCACACGCACACGCGCACACACACGCACACACATGCACACACGCACACTAATGCACACACGCACACTAATGCACACACACACAAATGCACACAAAAACAAACACGGACTAACACACACTCAAACACACACACAAACACACACTAACGTGCACATTCAAAAAGTACTGAATCACTTCAAGATGTTTCAAATATTTTCAAATATTCTTAAAGTGATGTCAGATCATTGATTTGATCGTATCAATAATAAATAGTTCATGTTCAGTTTTCCCCAACTGCCTCCAAAGTTTCTCCTGTGGCTTTTTCTTGACCCAGAATCTGGTCGAAGTTCCCACAGGGCTGTCGGGCCTCCTCGGTCCCCCCGATGTTCTGAGGCGTCTCTGTCAGAATATGCGGGTCTCATCACGGGGATTGGGGTGAGCCTCCCGACAGGAGCTCTGCACAGATGGGAGGCGTTCCCGCTTCCACACCGGAGGGCTCACGGGAAGGGACGAGGGTATGGGCCCACGAGCAGGGGAGCAGGTGTCTGTGGGGGGAAGGTGTCCGTGGGAGGAGCAGGTGTCCGTTGGGGAGCAGGTGTTCATGGGGGGAGCAGGTGTCCGTGCGGGGACAGATGTCCACAGGAAGGGGACAGGTGGCCTCCTCGAGGTCCAGGAACAGGCCCCACTGGGAGTGGTCAGGGTGTGTGTGGGACTGGCACCCAGAACAGGGACCTCGGCGGAAGCCAGCTAAGGAAGCCAGGGGACAGGATGGCCCTGGTGGGAGCAGTAAGTCACTGGACAGAAAGACCACGAGGGGCGGGCTGTCACTCGGGAGATGGCAGCATCCTGCAGCACCTGTGCTCCAGTCACACCGAGGGCAGAGGGCAGGAGATGGGGCCTGGAGCCAAATCTCCCCACACCAGTGTCCTTGCCCCAGGATGATTTGTGATGCAGGGGGTGTGTATGGACTCAGCTGTGACGAGCCGTGGAGGCTGGGGGGCGTGCCACCTTCACCTGGGAGTAGATGACAGACGACCCCTGGGGGTTGGAAGGCCAGTGGCTGGCGGCCTGGCCGCGGGAGGGCAGGTGGGTCCAGAGGAGCCCTAACGCAGAGTCCGAGTACGCTGTGGAGGGAAGAGCAGTGCTCAGCTGGGAAAGGAGGCCAGGGCTCCCCGCACCCTGGCCCCAGGTCCCTGCGTCCCCGTCCCATCCGGGGCCTCTCCCCGCACCCCGGCCCCAGGCCGATGCGTCCTGCCCCATCCTGGGCCTCTCCTCACTCATGCGGCAGCCGCCCTGTTCCAAAGGGGCCCGGCCCCTCCCCGGGCTCCCTTCCCACTTTGTTCCCCACGCGGCTCCCCCGGCCTCCCAGAGCAAGATTCGACCTCTAATCTTGTCAGTGCTTTGAGCACAGACCTCTGACCGAGCGGGGGCCGTGCCCCTCTGTGGCCTCAGGCAGGTCACTGCCATCTCTGCCCTGGTGGTCTCATCCACACACCTCTAGGGTTACTGTAAATCTGCGTGAGGTCATGTGTGTGCGGATCTCCCAGTGTCTGTCATAGGTTGAGTGGTGGCTGTGTGCCAGGTACAGTGTGGACATGCATGTGCATATATTTTTTTAAAAAGTTGTTAATGTTTATTTATTTTTGAGAGAGAGAGAGGAACAGACAGAGTATGAGCGGGGTAGAGGCAGACAGAGAGGGAGACGCAGAATCCGAAGCAGCTTCAGGCTCTGAGCTGTCGGCACAGAGCCTCACACGGGGCTTGAACTCACAGACCACGAGAGCGTGACCTGAGCCACAGTTGGACTCGCAAGTGACTGAGCCCCCAGGTGCCCCTCATTGTGCATATATTTAAAGCGTGTTCATTTTTAGCACCCAAGACTGTTCTTGGCACATAGGAACTTGTTAACACATGTGGACGTGATGTCAGACGTTATTGTTACTTTTACACTGTCTTAAACTGGAATGGAATATGACGGTCTGCAGGCAGGCTCTCTCCTTTTGGCTTGGCGAGACCGTCCAGGCTTCCTGGAGCCGCGCCGAGAAGCAGAGCTCGGTCGGGAGCTGGGACTCAGGGATGTATTTGGCTTTGTGACTTCAGGCAGGTCACTTAAGGTCCTCTGCCTTAGTTCCCTCGTTTGCAAGATCGGGGTAAGACAGTACTCCCCTCCAAGGGGTTGTAAGCGTGAGCGAGCCCATGTGTGTTACAGGTGTGCCATTGACCCAAGAATGGGCACAAACACAATTCACCTGACTTTATACAGGAGGATGGGAAAACCAGAGAGCGAAGCAGACTGGCTACAGCCGCGTCGCACTCTTTACGGAGCACAGCCGGGAGGGAGTCTGCCCCCAAAGCCAGGTGTTTCTCTCCTGCAGGAGGGAGGGGGGCTGGGACCTGTCCTGGCAGACTGCTCAGGAGTGGGAATGACACAGCCAGACCGCCAGCAGCGAGTCATCCTCAAAGTTACTGCTTTCTCGCCCCTGTGAGGTAGTGTGGGAGGCAGAATAATGGCCCCAACACGTCCATGTCTTAATTCCTAGAACCTGTGCGTGTGACCTTGCAAAAAGGGACTCTGCAGATGTGATGAAGGTTAAGGACTGGGGCTCCTGGGTGGCTCAGTCAGTTAAGCGTCCGACTTCGGCTCAGGTCATGATCTCATGGTTCGTGGTTCAAGCCCTGCGTCGGGCTCTGTGCTGACAGCTCAGAGCCTGGAGCCTGTTTCAGATTCTGTGTCTCCCTCTCCCTCTGCCTCTCCCCCACTCATGCTCTGTCTCTCCCTCTCTGAAGAATAAACATTAAAAAAAATTAAAAGAAAAAAAGATTAAGGGTCTAGAAATGGGGATATGGCCCTGCATTATCCAGGTGGAATTTTAAGAACTTCAAATCAGAGAACGTTTCCCGGCCGCGCTCAGAGAGACTTGGGACAAATGGTCAGAGAGCTGCGGCATTGCCAGCTTTGAATAAGGAGGAAGGGGTGTCCTTGAGAAGCTGGAAAGGGCAAGGAAAGACGTTCTCCTCGGGGCCTCCAGAAAGGAGCATGGCCCAGGGAGACGTGGCCCAGGGAGACGTGGGTCTGACTTCTCCCCTGAGTCACTGCACCCCCACCCTGTGCCATTCACCACGGCAGCAGTAGGCATTGGACAGAGGTAGGATGGGACAGTAGTGCTGTGTCCTGTGACAGCTGGGAGTGCAGAAGCCCTGAGGGCCTAGGTGGCCCGCCGGCCATCCTGAGGCGTTGGTGGTGAAAGGCAGGAGCGGCACCGTAGCTGGGCCTGGGGACTCCAGTAGGCAGGTGGGCGCAAGTGGAGGAGCCCAGGGACCCCACGTGAGGGCGGCTCTGCATCTCGTCCGCCCCAGACCTGCCCGAAGGGTGGAGGCAGAGCCGCACGTGGCCAACGCTGTCAAAGTCCAGGGTCCCCAGGTCTTACCTGCAGGTCTGTTCCCCTGCTGAACCCTCCGGACCTCCGAGTACACCACTTCTCCTCTTTTAGGATTCACTGGGAAGAAGTTCAGTTTGAGAGACTGTAAGGTTCTTGCCTCGTCGGAGCTACTTCCTCATCCCCCAGCTGGAGTCCGCTCTCTGCAGGGACACGTGTCCTCCGGGCGGCCACATGGCCCCTTGTCATCTCCTGCCCCGCCCCTGCTGGGCCAGCCCCGGGCTCCCTGCCCAAATGGGGGTCCGCGGTGCTCACCATTATTGTACACTGGCTGCAGTTCCATCCAGGCTGGGACGTTGTGGTAGGTGGGCTCTCGGCCGTCTGAGTCTGAAGGGCTCCTGTGGGACAGAAACAGCCGTGTCTCCCAGTAACCCTGACGGAGGAGCTAATGCAACAATCACGCCCCATTGGCAGGTCTTCACCAAGTCTGGAGACGTAGATGGACGCGTCCCAGATGGTCTGCTGCTGTGATGAATCACGGTATGTGTCCAGACGTCTGGGCACCTGGCATGTATCAGGCACTGTGCTAATGGTTGTAACAATGTTAGGGGGATTCTATTATTATTTCTCTTCTATAGATGGAGAAAATGGTGGTTCCAAGAGATAAAGTGACTTGTTCAAGGCCATGTAACTAGAAAGGGCAAGAGCCAGATTTGAACCCGGCTCCAAAGCCTCTACTCTTAGAGAGATCCAGATCGCAGAGAAATCTGTCATGATGAGGAGTCGGAGGAACTCTGCGTGGTTAGGGTGCTGCCGCCACGGGCTTGCCCAGAGATGGCTTGTGAGCTAAGGCGTGGCTCCCGAGGTTAGCCTCTGGGATCCAAGATGGCAGACCTTCTTCACAGGCACCACATCTGTGTGGCGGAGCGGTCTCTCTGGATGGCCAAGTCGTGTGACTCCATCTTCTCGGCCGTCCCCACAGCAGGTGTTGGTTAGGCTGCTCACGTCCAGAGCTTTCCAGGCTGGCTGAGCTAAGATTAGCTTAGGGCATGGCTGGATTCAGTGCTTATAGCGGTCACTCAGACAGCCAAGGCAACAGTGGTGCAGGGTGCAAGTTAATAAATAAAAAGGAATTGGCACTTGATGCAAGAAGGCCTACATAGCTAAGGTGGCAGAGAGGGGGTCCTGGGAATTGCCCTGACAGACGCCAAGCGAGACTGCAGCTTGCAGATGGCACAACCTGTCTGTGTCATCAGTGGTAACCAGACCCAGTTCATTTTGATCCCCGTGGGCACCTCCCAGAGCACATGGGACCACAGCCCAGGTCTTACCTGGAGGGGTCAGAGGTAGGCCTTCCTCCTGCAAAGGAAAGCAGAGCATTGGAGCCACGGAAGAAGGAGGCCTTGACCAGAGGCACGGCTGCAGGGTGGGGCAGGCACTAAAAGTGGACCCTTCTCTGCTATGCCCGAGGGAGGTGGCAGATTGCATGAAAACACCTGACTGTGGCTTCCAGAGGGGCAGAGTTGCAATATGAAAGAGGATCCCGTACAGAGCAATGGTGGACGGCTGCAGGGGGGAAGCAGACTTGATCGGCTGTGAAAATACTGCCCATTAAAACACTCAGTGAGTCACCAGACCCCACTGGGTTTCTGTTCTCACTTCACTGTCTCGGTCTTCCTTCTCTCCCTCCCATTCCCTGGGGGCCTCGTAACGGTGGGGAGGGAGGTGCACTCAATGTATCTCAATGTGGGATAAACTCCTTCTCGTCAAGGCATCTTCCACAGGCTAGGGTTATTTGGGGAGCTCTGTGTTTGTGAAGAGGAGTTCTGGGGGACTAGGAGGGGAAGGCGGGGACGGGGATGGTGGCGGGGGCAGCGGTGGAGAGCTCAGGGAGAGCATGAGCCCAAGGGGACAGGGTGGGAGGGCAGGGACTCAGCAAAGGTTACCCACCTGCTTTCCTGGGGAGCCGGCAGTACAGCAACAGGGCCACGACCCCAAAGCCCAGGGCGCTAAACAGCCCCCCGGTGATGCCAGTAGCAACGGGGCCACTTATGCTCCCGGCCAGCCCTGGAGGGGAGACCTGTGCATGAGCCAGAGGGAGAGGCTCATAGTCTTGACCTGCCCTGAGCCCTGGAGATGGTGCCCGGGCCCGGGGGCCGTGGGGAGGAATCTGGGGGGCCAGGACTCCCCAGGGAGCAGCACAGGAGATGGCCCTTCTCTCTGAGAGGAGGCTCCTGTCTGTGGCTGAGGCAAGGGCAGGGGGCCAGGGTGGACAGAGCCCACCGGTGAGCGCTCAAGCTGACCATCCTCTTGGGTCTCCTGCTCCCACTCAGGTACCCGCACTTCAGAAACACTTCGGAAAATGACAGTTCAGCTTGGTGCTCCTGTCCCTGAGGGTGTCCTGGTCACACAGCAGCAGGGGTACCAGAATGTTCTTGGAGGAGACATTCTGTCCACATCGGTGGCCTGGGAACAGGAAGCCTACCTGAGATGCTGAGCAACACCGCCTCGCTGCGCTGGGCCCCCAGGCCGTTGTCGGCCTCGCAGGAGTAGTTTCCAGAATGTTCTGCAGTCAGAGACAGGTTGATGGACGCTCCTCCTCCAGAGGGGGCCGAGCTGTTCCCCAGGGGGATGTCCTCATGATAAAACCGGTACAGGATTGGGGGAGAGCCCCTCTGGGCCTCACAGCGAAGCTCCACCACGTCCCCCACCTGGGCCTGGGCCCCGGGCGCCCTGAGGGTGAGGGCGGGGCGGGACGCTGGGACTGAGGGAAACAAAAGCCAATAGAAGTTCTGACTTCTAACGTATTCATAAAGGAGCAGTAATTATAAATGAATGGCAGAAGTCAGATCTCTATCTTGGGAAACAGATTGAAACTCATATGGCAGCCAAAGCTAATGACCATAATCTACAAAGGCACAAAAATACCAAATAGAAAAGTATGAAAAGGATTTGAGTCACGAAAAACTTCAAATAGCCAATAAATAAGTATTTTCATTACTAATTAAAGAGCTACAAATCAAAACACCCATCAGATGGGCAAAACCTAAAAGGACAGATAATACTGATAGACTTGTGCAGAAACAGGCGCCTTGAGATGCTCTAGGCGGGAATGCAAATTGGAGACACTTTCTGTCACGGCAATAGGGCAATACCTACCATATGTAAAAGGCACATCAACTTTGAGCCAACAAATCTACCTCCAAGACTGCTTCCTTTAGGGTTACTGACATCAGATACGCAAAGATCTTTGTACAAGGATCTCTGTGCTGGAATTGTTATGATAGCTAAAAACTGGAGAGAGCCTAGTTGGCTGACTAATGAAGTACAAGAAACATTCAAGGTCTATTTTTTAAACTAAAGCCAAGATATTTTAAGAGAAAAATGTAAGTTGGATATTTACGTATAATCTGATTCTATGAAAAAATTTCATACCTTTATATTTATAATTTATTTGAATATTTCTAGAAAAATACCCATGAAACTATTAATAGTGGTTATATTTTAGAAGTATGTGGATATGAAAGTGTGTGGCTGCAGGTAAAGGGAGACCTTCACTTTTTATATTCTCCCTGTCATACCATCCGATTTTCTGATGAAGATTTACGTATTCCTTCAGAATAATGAATTGTTAGCAACTCACAAGTTGTGCTGAAACACGGCCATGAAGGACGAAGGAATGCCCCGGTGCAGACTTAGGTGGAGGCCGGGGCAGGCCCTTGGCAGCTTGGCTTTCCCATTGCTAGCTGTGTGTAAACTGCCTACTTCCCACCTCTGAGCCTCACCTTGCTCTCCTGCAAATTGGGGATAAAAGTAGTTTATCTTAAAGATGAAATGAGATATCACATGCCAACTACTAAGCACAGGCCAGGCACATGCAAGGGCTCAGTGAGGATGATGATGATAATGATGATAATGACAACGACAAGGACAATGACAGTGATGTGGTGGTGGTGGAAATGGTGATGGTGATGGTGGTGGTGGTGGTGGTGGTGATGGTGATGGTGGTGGTGGTGATGGTGGTGATG
>CM053562.1:62974910-63016048 GCA_028646485.1 Cryptoprocta ferox | reverse complement strand
GGGAAGGGCCCCGGGAAGGTCAGAGGTCAGTGATTGCTGCCGTGCTGTTTGTGGCCTGGAGCCCCCGGGAAATGGCAATGAGAAGAATGATTTAAAGCAGACAGCGTAAGCAGTGGGCTTCACCGCCAAATGTCAGTGGGAGAAATGGCCAGCCGGCTTGTTACGGGTCCTAGAGAAGGCCGCCCCTGCCCGGCTACCCCCTCACGTTCACCGATTCATCGGGACCTCCCAGGGAGCTGTGCACATCACCAGTTTGCACTTTCTCTAACGGGATAAATCGTATTTCCTGAGGGTTTTGGCACTGAGTAAAGCTTGAGAGATTAACTTGTCTAACACCTTCATCTCACGGATGATGATTCAGACGCCCAGAAACTCTTGTCATAGCTAATTGTGGCAGAGCAAGGAGCGGACAGGTCATTTGCTGGAATCCGGGAGTGAACCAGACAAGGATGAAATCCCGGGGTAGCTGATACTGGGCAAGGAGACAGGTTGTAGATCTTCCTGGATCCTCAAATATTCAGGACATTCTCTGACCCAGGACAATGGTGATAAGACTCAGAACTAAGAAAATGTGTGATACAGAGACTATTTCTTCTCCCCCAATCCCCTTTTTTGGGGTGCATTTCTTCCTTTTGAGGGCCCAGTTGTTGGATGTTCTTCTGTTCTGCACACATTTCCTGGAGGATTTTGCTTCTAAATGTGTAGAGAATGTAATATTCCTGTTGGCATCTTCACGGTGCGGTGTTTTCAGAGAAGTTTTTCTAGCCTGCTGACTGGAGAACACCTTATCCCAAGTCCTGCACGTTTGCTATAGAGTTGAGGACGTCCTGTGCGGTCAATTGGGGTCCATCTGCAATAGGGGTAAGTTCGGGGTCTACCAAAGGCCCGAGCTGCTCGTGCGTTTCTTAGTTCTTCCAGGGAGAATCAGAGGGTAGCCGTGTGGCCGTCCTGGCCATTGGGTGATGCCGATAGACCACATAACACTTTTACATCCCTTCTGGCCTCAGCAAGAACAGGAGATATTAGAGATCCTCAGACAGCCATTGCAGACACCTCATATTTTTTAGGGAGACACTCTTATCCAGGGACACTGAAGAGCAAAAGAAAGGAGAACTCACCAGACTGTGCACTGACAGGAGCTGCAAAATAAACAAATAAATTAGCCAGAGAGGAACACAGAGCAAGGATTCTTTGTTTTTTTTTCAAAAGTAATGCCTGTTGTTTTCTATCCTCTTCTTACTACTTTAAATAGAAATTGATTAAAAAAACTTAATAGACGTTGGTCAAACGTCTCTCTACTCCTCATTCTGCTTGGACTTGTAAGATGAACAAGAAAATGGTACCTGCTGGCAAGAAGTTGATGGGTGGGGGAAGCAGAGTGTGAAGCAAAATAATATAGTACAGAATGTAAGTGCAATAGTAGAAATACACACGGGGCATCTTGAGGGTGGAAGGACCACCTATGCCAGTGTGTGGGGTGTGTGAGTGGGTGGGAGGGGGGTGGGCTGTGACAGGTACCTGAGAGAGTGATTCTTGAGAAAACTGAATGAAAACATAGGAGTCATCCAGGCAGAGGTGTCTGTACCTGGCAAGAGATGATGGGAAGGCAATAAAAGCAAAAAGGGCACAGAAGTGAAGAAATAGCACAGGTGTTCAGGGGTTGAGATGGAGTTCTGGAAGGAAGGGAGTGAGGAGGAATCAGGTTAGAGAGGCAGGCAGGACTCACGACATGGGTGGTAAGTAGCTATGGTTTTATCTCATGACATGGGTGGTAAGTAGCTATGGTTTTGTTCTAAAAGCTACAGTGTCACAATTATAAACAGGGAGCCATGGAAAGGCTTCAAGTAGGAGAATGACAAGGTTAGAATTTGTAAGTTAGATGGAGCATTACGACAGTGGGCAGACGTCAGTGAGACCAGATGTGAAGCAGAGAGGCTGGATAGAAGAGAGGGCACGAGATGATGATGTTTAATTTTCCTCAGAGTGTTTATCCAAAATTATTTGCTTGTTTACTTTCCCTTCTCTAGAATAGAAGTTCTGTGGGAGCGGGGGTTCTTATGTACATTATATGCCCCCCTGGACCTGTAAGAGTGCCTGGCATTTGAGACATTCCATAAATGCTGAATATTTATTTATTGGGTAATGAATTGAGGAACTAAGTCAGTGAATGGAGATAGGACGTACAGGTTTGAGAAATGGGCAACAGGACGACAGAGGAGGCAGAGTTGGCAAGTTTATAAAGTGCTTAGACGTTCCAGACAGTTTATGCAACGGCAAGGTTTTTAAATGCCGACTATGTGCCAGGGACTGGATGGGGGTGGTGGTGGACAAAAGAGACCCAGCAGTGAGCAAGAGAGATACTGTCCCTCTCCACATGAGGCTGATGGAGGGAAGTAATCCATACCTATGTGTTTTATAGAGAACAATGGGTTATTTTCCATTACCCAAATATCTTGGTCACCATGCACTTTGCATTCTTTTAAATGTAGCTAAAATTTTTCTGAGTATATTCTATGTGGTAGATGTTTACATGTATTATTATAGGTAATCTTGTCAATATCTCTGTGAAGTAAGTTCTGTGATTATCCCTACTTTATAGGCTGTAAACTGGTTTAAGTAGCCAGTAGGCAACAGAATGGAGTTTTGGGCCATTTGTCTGGACACATCCTATTTGTCCACAAAGCATGTGCTCCAGGCCATTACCCTATCCTATCCCTGTGTGTTGGCACAACACTGGGATGTGCTTCCTATTTCTGGAGTGTTTCATGCAGCTTCCAGCTATGGGGTCCTTTCTCTGACATTGGGCCCCACCGCACCTCTGTCTCCTCTAGCTCCTGCTCTCCCTCTGCCTCCCGAAGTCATCACCAGTTCCTCGGCAATCAGAGTATTGTCTGCTTGCACCACCATTGGTAACTTTGGACATTTATTTAACTGGGAACTTGTTAGGTGGATGTTTCTTCTACATGGGATTTGCTGGAGGCCGTTTATTTATTTAAAGTTTCTTTATTTATTTTGAGAGTGCACGAGTGGGAGAAGGGAAGAAAAGGAGGGAGAGAGAGAATCCCAAGCAAGCTCTGCACTGTCGGCACAGAGCCTGACGTAGGGCTTGAGCTCCTAAACTGTGAGGTCATGACCCGAGCTGAAATCAAGAGTCAGACGCTTAACTGACTGAGCCAGCCAGGCATGCCCTGGAGGCCCTTATATATCACCAGCTTCCTGAGCACAGAAATGCCGCCTCCCATGTTTTCCCATCATTCTCAGCACCTAGGACAGTGCTGTGCGTAAGCATTACTAAAATTTTTGTTAAATGAATACATAGTTTATTCTAATATTTTCAACGTTGTTAAAAACAAACCCATTTATATGTATGAATTGATAGAAACCGAAACACACCTACAGATGCAATTAGAGTGTCATGCACTAGAAATGACACAAGTAAGATGATGGAATAGCAGGTCTCCAACCTGTGTCTCCCACAGAAATCTTTGGCAGCCATCCATAGATAAAAGTTTTAGGACCTGGGTAGGAGAGTGCACATCCCATTGGAGCCCAAGACCAAGGAGGATCCCTTTGAAAAGTCAGGCACATGCCCTGGTAGAAGACTTACTGTGAGCCCACCTGCAGACCTAGAGCTGCCTCATCTTTCTGTGGACTCAAATCCAGTCTTATTTGTTCATGGTCTTGCCTCTAAATCCTACTGCCAAGAGACTCAAGAGGAACCATCCCCTTCTTTGCCCCGGTGCATGGCCCACTGATCTTGGACCCAACTGTTGTTGCTGAAGTAGTCTTGTGACTCCAGCTCCACTGCCATTCTATTGCAGTCTAGGGGCGGTCTTGGCCATCTAGGAATCAGCCTAACAGCTCAGTGGGAGAATGCTCAAGGACCCGGCAGAAATCAGATCCATTCATGCCCTTGGTAATGGGCTTGCCAACTGCAACCCAACTGCAGACCCAGCAATAGCCATGAGACCCAGCTCCAGCTCTGTTCAACCATGACCTTGGAGGCAGCCTCATAAGTCCAGGGAAGCAGCAGAAGGTATTTACCTGTCAAAGCCAATCTGTGAAGGTATCAGCTCTTCTAAGTAGACAGACACCAATGCAGAGTTACACTGATCATTAAAAGCCAGGCAATATGACAGCATCAATGGAAACTAATAAAGCTCCAGCAACTGAGCCTAAAGAAAAGGAGACCCATGAACTACTTGACACAGAAGTCAATATGATAGTCTTGATGAAGCTCCATGAGCTCTAAGAGGACATAACTAAATGAAATCGGGAAAACAATACACAAGCAAAATGAGAAGTTTAACAAATTAATAGAAAACATGAAAAGAATCAAACAGAAGTCTTGGAATAAAGAATATAATGACTGAACTGAAAAATTCAATAGAGACCTGCAACAGCATAATTGATCATTCAGGAGAAAGGATGAGCAAACTTGAAGACTGGCCATTTGAAATTACCCAGTTAGAAGAAAAAGAAAAAATAAAAAAGTGAAAAAAACTTGGGTGACTTATGGGAAAACAGTAAGTGAAACCATATACATATTAGTGAAGTCCCAGAAGGAGCTGAGAATAAGAACAGAAAGATTAAAGAAATAATGACCGAAAGTTCCCAAATCTGGGGAGGAAAATCTATATCCAGATTCATGGTTCCCAAATAACCCCAAATAGGCTGAACATCTAAAGGTCTAAACCAAGGCACGTTATACTCGAATTCTCAAAGTCAAAGACAAGGAGAATTTTGAAATCAGTAAGAGAAAAAGGATTCATCAAGGAGTCTCATACAAAGAAACCCCCATAAGATTTATAGTGAATTTCTCTAGCAATATTGTAGGCTAGGGTAGAGTGGGGTCATATATTCAAAACGATGAAAGAAAAAAAAAAAAAAGCTCTGCTAGTCAAAATACTATACCCGGCAAAATGAAGGAGAGGTAAAGACTTTCCAAGACAGGGCCTTCTGGGTGGCTCAGCTGGTTAAGCATCTGACTTCGGCTCAGGTCACGATCTTGTAGTTTGTGAGTTTGAGTCCCACGTTGGGCTCTGCACTGACAGCTCAGAGCCTGCTTGGGATTCTCTGTCTCCCTTTCTCTCTCTACCCCTCCCCTGCTTGCACTCTTTCTCTCTCTCAAAAATAAATAACATTTAAAAAAAAAAAGACTTTTCGAGACAAACAAAAGCTGGGGGTATTAGCCGCCACTAGACCTGCCTTATAAGAAAAGCAAAAGAGTTCCTCAAGGGCACAAAAGCCAGAACGCTAATTAGGAACATCAAAACACACGAAGTAGAAAACTCTCTGGTGAAGGTAAACGTATAGTCCAATTCAGAATCTTCTAAATACAGGACCTTAGTCCATTCAGTCTGCTATGACAAAAATACCGTGTGGGTGGCTTATAAAGAAGAGAAATTTCTTTCTCACAGTTCTGGAGGCTGGAAAGTCCAATGTTAAGGCACCAGCAGATTCATCTCTGGTGAGGGCCTGCTTCATCATTGACGGCCATCTTCTCATGTAACAGCAGAAGGGGGAGAGAGCTCTCTCTATGGCCACTTTTATAAGGGTACTAATCTCAGTGCCCCACAGAGCCCTAAAGACTTAATCACCTCCCAAGGCCTCACCATCTCCTCACACTACCACCTGACAGGTCAGAATTTTAACATATGAATATTTGGGGGCAGATATATTCAGACGATAGCATCCTGTGTAGTGATATATAATCACTTTTAACTGTAGTAGAAGTTAAAAAAGACAAAAGTATTAAAAAGAACAATAGCTACAATCATTTGTTAATGTTTACAGAATATGAAAATGAGATGGTGACATTGATAACTAAATGTGGGGAGGGAGAAGAAAAAGTGTAGAGTTTTTATATGTGATAGAAATAAATTTCTTAGCTTAATTGACTGTTACAACTACAAGATTTTTTATACAAGCCTCATGGAAATCACACACACACACACACACACACACACACACAAACTATAGTAGACCCACAACAGATAAAAAGAAGTTAAAGCATACCACTATGAAAAATCATCGAATCACAAAAGAAGACAATAGGAGAGGAAGAAAGAAAGAAAAAAAAACTATGAAATAGTCGGAAAACAATGAATAAAATGGCAATAGTAAGTCCTTACCTATCAATAACTGCTTTTAATGTAAAAGGATTAAACTTTCCAATAGCTGAATGAATTAAAAAATCCAACTATACGGTGCCTGCAAGAGATTCATTTTACATTGAAGGGCACACATGAGGTCAAAGTAAAAGGATGGAAAATATATTCCATGCAAATGGTAACCGAAAGAGAACAGGAATGACTCTACTTTTATCAGACAAAATAGATTTTAAGTCAAAAATTTTAACAAGAGACAGAGAAAGTTACTATACAATGGAAAAGTGGAATTCCTCAGGAGGTATTCAATCATAAATACACATGCACCCCATATGAAAGCACCTAAATATGTAAGACAAATAACAGAATTGAAATAAGAAATAGGTAACAATACAATAGTAGTAGGGGCTTTGATACCTCATTTTCAACAATGCGTAGATCACTCAGACAGAAAATCAGTAAGGAAATGGCAGACTTGTACAATATTCTAGACCAAAGAGTCTCTATATCTAATATATACACCTGTATGGGATATAGCGAAGCAATTCTAAGAGAGAAGTTAATAGTGATAAAAGTCTGCATTAAGAAAAAGATAAAGCTCTCAAATTAAAAATAAAACCTTTAACTTTACACCTCAAGAAGCCAAAGTTGGCAGAAGAAAGGAAATAATAAAAATTAGAGAAGAAATAAATAGAAGATAAAAAACAATAGAAAAGAACAACAAAATTAAGAGCTATGTTTTAAAAAGATAAACTAAATTGACAAACTTTTAAGTAAACCAGGAAAAAAAGAGAGAAGACTCAACTAAAATCAGAAATGAGAGGAGGCATTGCAACTGATATATTAAAAAAGACTACTATGAACAGCATACGCCAACAAGTTGAATAACTTAGAAGAAATCAATAAAGTTCTAGAAACATGCAACCTACCAAGACTGGATGGATCATGAAGAAATAGAAAATCTGAGCAGACCGCTAACAAGTAAGAGGATTTAATTGTTAATCAAAATACCCCAACAAATCAGATGACTCCACTGGTGAGTTCTACTAAACATTTAAAGAATTAACTCCAAACCATATCAAAGTCTTCCAAAAAAAAAAAAATGGAGAGGAGAGAACATACTTGCAAACACACTTTATGAGATCAGCCAAACACTCTACAAGAAAACAAAATTACAGGCCACTATCTCTGATACGTGTAGATTTAAAACAATCCTAAAATGGAACACTAGCAAACAGATTTCAACAGTATATTAAAAGGATTATGGGAGATTTACCCCTGGGATGACCCAACGTGTGCAAGGTGATAAATGTGATACATTACACTAATAGAATGAATGATAAAAGTCATCAGATCATCTAGGGGTGCATGAGCGGCTCAGTCGGTTAAACATCTGAGTTTGGCTCAGGTCATGATCTCACAGTTTGTGAGTTCAAGCCCCACGTCTGTCTGTGCTGACAGCTTAGAGCCTGGAGCCTGCTTCAGATTCTGTGCCTCCCTCTCACTCTGCCCCTCCCCCACTCCCATTCTGTCTGTTTCTGTCTCTCAAAAATAAATAAACATTAAAATTTTTTTAAAAAAAATCATAGGATCATCTCAATAGATGTATAAAAAACATTTCACAAAATTAAAGATGCCTTCATGGTAAAAAAAAACCAAAACAAAACAACAAACCTCTGGACAAATTATGTCTACAAGCAAAATATCTCAACGTAGTAAAAGCCATATGTGAGGAACTTACAACTAACATCACACTTAATGGTGAAAAGCTAAAAGCCTTTCCTTTCAGATCAGGAAAAAGGCAAGAACCCTCAACTCTTGCCACTTCTATTCAATGTGGTCCTGGAAGTCCTAGCCAGAATCATCAGGCAAGAAAAGGAAATAAAATATATCCAAATCAGAAAAGAAGAAGTAAAATTGTCTCTGTTTGCAGATGGTATCATCTTATCCTTGGAAAATCCTCAAGACTCCACCAAAAAGCCGTTAGAACTGATAAGCAATTCAGTACGGTAGCGAGACACACAGTCAATGTACAGAAACGAGTTACATTTCCATATGCTAGCAACAAACTATTGGATAAAAGAGGAAAACAACCCCACTTACATTAGCATCAACAAGAATAAAATATTTAGGAATAAATTTAACCAAGGAAGTGAAAAATCTCTATACTGAAAACTACAAAACGGTGAAAGAAATGAAGGAAAACACAAATAAATATGAAGACATCCTGTGTTTATGACTTGGGACAATTAATATGTTAAAACATCCACATTATCAAAGCAATCTACAGCCTCGATGCAATCCCCCTCAAAATTCCAATGGCATTCTTCACAGAAATAGAAAGAAGGATCCTAAAATTCATGTGGAGCCGCAAGTGACACTGAGAGTCAAAGCAATACTGAACAAAAACAAAACCGGAGACATCATCCTTCTTGACTTAAACCATATGACAAAGATAGAGTCAATCCCAGACTGGCGCAAAAGCAGACATACAGAGCAATGAAACAGAACTGAGGACCCAGAAAGAAATCCGCACATTTACAGTTGACTGGGCTTCAACAAGAGTGCTAAGAACACACAACGGGGAAAGAATAGTCTTTTTTTATATAATGTGCTGTTTTTATTTGTACAAAAATAAACTCAAAGTATATTAATGACTTACATATCAGAACCCAAACTGTGCAATCGCTGAAACAGAGGTAGAAAGCTTCTTGGCATTGGTCTGGGACACAATTTTTTGGATATGACCCCAAAAGCACAGGGAACAAAAGCAAAAGAGACAAACGGGATTGCATCAGAATAAAAGGCTTTTGCACAGAAAAGGAAACAATCAACTACACGAAGGGGTAATGTGCAGAATGGGAGAAGATATTTGTAAGCCGTGCCTCTGATAAGGAGTTAACACCTACAATGCATAAGGAACTCTAACAAATCAACAACAAGAAAACAAACAGCCTCACGGAAAACCAGGCAAAGACCTGAACTGATCTTCTCTATAGAAGAACCGATATTCTCAACGGCCAATAAGTACATGAAAAGATGCTCCACATCTGTCATCATTGGGGAAATGCAAATCAAAACCACAATGAGATGTCACATCACACCTGTCAGAGTGATTATTATCATAAAGACAAAAGATAACAAGCATTGGTTAGGAAGTGGAGAAAAGCAAACCCTTGTGCACTGTTGGTGAGAATGCACTTGGTAGAGCCATTATGCAAAACAGTATGGAGGTCCCTTAAACAACTAAAAATAAAACTATCATACGATCAGGCAATCCCATTTTTGGATATAGAGCCAAAGGAAATGATATGAGTATCTTTTTTTAAAAAATCTTTTTTCTTAAGTTTATTTATTTATTTTGTGAGAGAAAGAAAGAGAGGGTGCTTAACCTACTGAGCCACCAGGTACCCCGAAAATGATACCAGTGTCTTGAAGAGACACCTGTATTCATTCCCACATTCACTGCCACGTTTTTTACAATAGCCAGGATATGGGAACAACCCAAATGTCTACCAACCGATGGCTAGATAAAGGAAATATGACATATATGTATGTGTATGATGGCGTATAATGCAGCCTGAAAAAAGAAGGAAATCTTGCCATTGTAACAACATGGATGAATCTGGAGGACGCTATGCTAAGTGACATAAGCCAGACGCAGAAAGATGAAAGCTCTATGATCTCGCTTTTATGCAGAGTCCAAAAAAGTTGAACTCACAGAAGCAGAGAATAAAACCATATTTCCCAGCTGGTGGGGGAAGCGGGGAGATGTGGATCCAAGGAAACAAACTTCCATTTACGAGATAAAAAAAATCCTGGAGATCTAACGTGCACCATGGCGACCGTAGTTAGCAATAACATACACTTGAACTTTGCAGGGAGAGTGGACCCTGACAGTGAGTTCTTACCACACGCTCACACAAAAGGTGAAGTGAAAAGCTAGAAATGGTAATCAGCTCAGCTGTGGTAATTATTTTAATAATATATGGATATCAGAACATCATCTCTGACATCTTAAACATGTACAGTTTTTATTTGCCAATTATACTTCAGTAAGCCCAGGGGGAAAGAATGTCGTGTGCCCCAGGTTTTCTCCGAGCCTCACTGCCTTCCCTCCGGGTCCCTGCTGTTCCCCTTCGCCTGTGGTCTTTGTCTGCCCGTCACTGCTGGGGTTTGCTGTGATGTAGGGGAAGGAGACCTCTTTCGTGTTAAAAACTGGGCCCTCCTGTGCCCGGGACCAGGATCTGGGCTGGTCACGCAAGCAATAGGTGGATCTCCTTTGCAGAGAAAAAAGGAAGGTCTTTTCTGAATAAGGCAATAGGAACAAGCCAACGATACATTTTCTGGACTTCAGGGAGTAAGATTTATTGCAGAAAAACAACGAATTGCTCCTTCACCGTGTGGTCACCGGGTTTCCTTCTCTGTAAGGGTGAAGGGTTATCCCAGCTCCCTGCACTCCTTCAGACTCAAGGAAGCAGCCCCTGAGCTGGGAGGTGAGTCCCGAGAACACAGTCTCCCCTCGCAGGAGAGAACATCCGAGCCCCATGAAAGGGCCGGCCCCAGGCTGGAGAGAGAGGCTGTCCCCGTCCCACCCAGGGCCCGCGCCGCGCACTTGTACTCACCCAGGGCCAGCACTGACACCCACAGCAGCATGAGGGCCTGGCCCGCCCTGGGCTGAGGCCAGAAGAGGGCTTTTCTCGGGAGGAATGGGGCTGGTTCTGATCTTCCAGCAGCACAGCTCCACAGCAGCCCCGAGGAGCTCATCTGAGAAAGTTCTTTTTCGAAGAGCAGGACGCGTTAGTGAATTAGAAAAAAGGAAGTGGCAGTAGTCTTCTTTAACTACGAATAAAAATGCACTGCCTTATGACCGGAATGAGAAAACAAACTCTAGGCTTAAACACACACACACACACACACACACACACACACACACACACACACGGATCCGTGACCCCACATTTCAAAGGCTGGGAAATTACCTTAAGGAAAGTATGTGCAGATTGTCCAAGAGAATGTTTACAGCAGTGTCATTCACAATTGCCCAATACTGAAAGCGCATGAAAGATCATGAGTGTGGGGCCGTGATGAAGATTTTGTACATCTCTACAACGGTATGCGAAGCAGCCGTGACGAAGGAGATGGACCCACGCGGAGAGGCGGGCAGCACCCTGGTGAGCGGGAAGAGAGAAGCACGAGCAGCGGGTTGGTACTTGTACAATCGTCCCAGCCGGGTAGACGCGAAAAGTAGAACACGTGTGTGCAATCTGATACAAATATACTTTTTCTTTTTCCTGGAAAGTATACCAAAGATAGTAGTTGCATTTATAAGACCTGTGGATGGAAAGGAAATATTTTGTTTTATGCCTTTCTTTACTGTTCTATTTTTTTAAATGTTTACTTATTTTGAGAGAGAGAGAGAGAGAGCACAAATGGGGGAGGAGCAGAGGGAGAGGGAGAGAGAGGATCCCAAGCAGGCTCTGCTCTGTCAGCCCAGAACCCAACGTGGGGCTCAATCCCACAAACCATGAGATCGTGACCAAGAGTCGGACCCCTAATGGCCTGAGCCACCCAGGCGCCCCTATACTGTTTGCTTTTCAAACAATTACTGTGTTAGTAATTACTAACAATTACTATGTTAGTGTATTGTTTTGATAACTTTCTAAAGTCAAGTTTCCATCCTGGCGTATCCGTAGGACATTGGTAACAGGAGGAATGCCACTTCCTTCCTTTCGAATAATGTTTCTCACCTTTTTCTCCCCCCTGGGCCCACACCTCGGTCCTCCCAAGGGGACATTTAATTTCACGTGGACAAATGCATATCACCTTACATACAGGATGCTACCTCTGACCTGCGGCGCTGGGAGACAAGAGAAGCATATTAGGGCAAATAGAGGTTAATCCACGTCAGCCCTGCAGGACCTCACGGCGAGCCAGGAGCCTTTCCGTGCTTTTGGATACAAACAGCGCCGACATATGCTCTTGGAGAGGTCTCCCGGTGCGCGCGTGCGCACACATTTCTACTGAGTACACCCCTGGGAGTGGAGTCCGCTGGCTCCTAAGGCTTGTGTACATTTTTAGAAGGTACCGCTAAATTGTCTTCCAAAGTGGTTGTGCTGATGCACACTCCATCGACTTGTGTGTGTGAGTTCTTGTCCCTCTAAATCCTTGCTGATATTGGTATTATATGCAGTCTTGTAAATTTTAGTCCTTCTGCTGGGATGATCTCAGTGTGGTTTCACTGGTGTGTCCCTGGTGAATTTTGCAATTGAGCATCTTTCATATTTAATTGGTGATTTAGATACTACTCTTTTATGTGAAATCTCTTTTCCGATCCTTCTCCCTTTTTCTAGTTTTTCTGCCTTTCTCATTCTGTTTTGTGGGGATTTTAAAGCTGGATATGAATCCTTCTCCAGGTAATATATTGCGAATGTCTTCCCCTGTCTGTGGCTTGCCTCTTCACTCTTTGATAGAGCCTTTGACGAATCACTGCTGTAACTCTGATGGTCCATTGATCAATCTTTTCCTTTATGATCAGAGCTTTTTCTGTCCCTTCCAGGAAATTTTGTCTGCTCCAAGCTCTTGAAACTATTCTTTTAAGTTGTTTTCTAGAAGCTGTATTTATTTTACTTTTACTATGTGTCTATAGTATCATTGGAATTGACTTCTGTGTGTAAGGATTTATATTCACTTACAGATGGCCACTTTGCCTGTTATCATATTTATTGAAAATCCAAGCTTTCTGCAGCACCATGCAATTTCACCTCTGTTGTAAAACAAATAGCCATGCAGGTCTGCTTCTGGAAAAACTCTGTTCTCGTCCAGTTAACCACAATGTCCTAATTGTTGCCTTTTTTTTTTTTAATTTGAGAGGGGGAAAGAGAGAGAGAGAGAGAGAGAGCACATGCACACATGCACGGGAGTGGGGGGAAAGGGCGGAGGGAGAGAGAGAATCTCAAGTAGGCTCCTTGATCAGGCAGAGCCTGACATGGGGCTCGATCCCACGACCCTGGAATCATGACCTGAGCTGAAACCAGGAGTCAGAAGTTTAACCGACTGAGCCACCCAGGCACCCTTACTGTTGCTTTTTGGTAAGTCATACTATCTAATAGTTTGTCACACAATTTTATTCTGCCTCAAACATTTTTTGGCTGTTTTTGGCTCTATGTTTTTCTGCGCATTTAAAAATCAACTTGTCAATTCCTACTCCTATCTTCTCAAAAAACAAAACAAAACAAAAACCTGCTGAATTTTTAGTACTTGGTATTATGCTGACTTGGTAAGTCAATTCATAGAAATTAGCATGGAGTCAATCTTCAGATCCATAAGCATGGAATACCTCTCCATTTATATAGTTCGGCTTGAATTTCTCTCAATAATTTTCTGTCACTTTCTTGTAGAAGTTAACAGTTTATGTTATGCGTATTCCTAAATAGTTGATATATATATTTGATGTTGTTTTAAGTGATATCATTAAAAGTTTTTTCTAAATATTTATTGTTGGTATGTAACTACAACTTGTTTTTCTGAATTTCTGTCAATTACTGAGAATTATGTTAAAGTATCCCACTATAATTGTGAATTGGTCTATTCATTAATTTCTGTCCATTTTTTTGTTTTATAATTTGAAGTTGTTTTGCGGATACATATACATTTAGAATTATATAATTTATGTAATTATATAATGTATTTATATTTACATAATTTATGTTATTTACAATTTATATAATTTATATACTTTATATTTATATAATTTATATCATTATAATTATTTCTTCCTGGTGGTTTGACACACTTAACAGCTATTAAATGTCTCTATATGTTTCTTTTTTTTCTTTTTTTAAAAAATGTTTATTTATGTTTGAGAGAGAGGGACAGGGTGTGAGCAAGGGAGGGGCAGAGAGCGAGGGAGACACAAAATCCGAAGCAGGCTCCAGGCTCTGAGCTGTCAGCACAGAGCCTGACGCGGGGCTCGAACTCACGAGCTGTGAGATCATGACCTGAGCCGAAGTCAGACGCTCAACCGACTGAGCCACCCAGGCGCCCCAGTCTCTATATGTTTCTAACCTGAGAACCTATTGGAGGGGGCCCGTCTGCCTTTGGACCTGATTTAGATGGTTGAATCTGAATGTGATAACAGTATCCTGTGATTGGATGAGTCTTTGGCGGGGGGGGGTCTCTGGAGGTGGTGCGCTTATGTTTCATGGAAGAAGGATGTAAATATTTGTGGCTAGAGTGTGGACTGCCTCCTAAGAAACAACTCTTGTATCTGTATGTGCCTTCTCCTCTTCCCATCAAAAGTTCGGTGTATATCCTTTACGCTTGAATCTAGCTGACCAGTAGAACATGGCAGAAGTAAAGGTGGGCACATTTTGGGGCTGGCCCTTCAGAGGCCTGGCAGTGTTTGTTTTTATTATCTTGGAGTCCTGAACTACCGTGTATGAAGTCTGACCGCCCTACTGGACAGTCCCATCAGGGGGAGCTGCTCCAGCCTCCCAGACCGGGCACCACACATGCAAATTAAGCCAACTTAATGCGTGTTCCCACCCAGCCGCATTCCTAGGTGAATGCCATGACTTGAGGGACCCTAGCTGACCCAGGTGCATGGACAACCCACAGAATCATTGGTGTTTTAAGCCACGAGATTTCGGGGTGATTTTCTATGCAGCAAACAGGTAACTGAGATTGGCTGATACTGTATCGTCTTTAGGAATGCTATTTTAATCATGAAGTAATAATCCATCTATCCCTAATACTTCCTTTGTCTTCAAGTTTATTTTTCTGATTAGATCAAACTTGTTATTCACGTCATTCAAATCTGCATGCGTCCTTACTAATTTTAGTCTGCCTCAGCTTCTGCATTTTATGCATGTATGTTCTAATTTTACCTTATTCTTTCCAATTTTTATGTTTTGTTTATCTTGGCCATTATTCAGAGAGCACAGGTACAAAGTCGTGAAGGCTGTCATCTTCCCCCTTTGGGGTTTCTTGGTGACCGAAAGAGCCTGCTCCCGACTCATAGTGGATGCGTAACTTGAGTTAAAAATTAACTCTTATGGTGCGGTGTAGGGAATATAGTTAATGATGATGCAAAAACCTAGCTATGAAACTATCTTGAACTGGTGGTTTTTTATAAGGGTGTTCCTTGGCAATGGTCTAAATTTCTACCCTGATACTTCATCTGCTCAGACTTTCTTCCAGAACTTGGGACAGTTTTTATTTCTATTTTTATTTCCTGGTATTTATTTATTTTTTATTTCAAAATACCCAGGTCTTGAATTTAGTTACAGTACTTTTTTTGTTTTGTGATTTATAAATTTTTGCTTTTCTTAGATTTTTTGTTTTCTTCAAATTATTAAATGAAATGTTTATCTATTTTAATTTTTTTCTGTTTAGCAATATGAATATTCAAGGCTGTGGGTTTTTTTGTGTGTGTGCTTTAGCCATAGTTTGTAAGTTCTGATACAGTCTTTTCATTACAGCATATTCTAGATGGCTTACAATTTCAGTTTTGATTTTGTCTTCGAAACAGGAATTTTTAGAGTTTTCGAATATCTAGCCGGTAGATTTTTCTTTTTCCCTTTCCGCTATTATTAGTGACGTTGTTCATCATTTCATTGTAATCCAGGAATATGGTATGTATATATCCTACTTTCTGGAATTTATTGAGATTTTCTGTGACTTAATATGGGCTTTTTGTTGTTAGTTTTAAGTATTCCGTGGGCCTTTAAAAAGAATGTGTATTCTTTACCTTCAGGACAGAAAATTCTACATGTATTTAGTATAACCAGCTGATTAAATATGTTAAGTAGATCTTCAGTATTCTTATGTAATACTTACTTTTGGTTGATTTATAAATTGTAAAATTATGTGATTTGATATATGGAAATTCGTGATCAATCTTATGTTCTTCATCATTATACAGTGCCCTTCTTTTGGTCCAATTAAATACCTTTTTTTTTTTTTTCGCTTGAATTAGATTTGTCTGAAATTAATGTCAGGATTCTTGTTCCTGTTTGTTTGTCTGCCTGGCATGCTTTTTATTATCAATTTACTCTACCTTTTAGGTCACTTTGTTTTAGAACCATTTCTTGCATATAATATATGCAAAAACCTATTGGGTTTTATTTTTAGATCCCAAATGTATTTATTGCTTTTGTGACATTTCTTTATCACCTGTGCATTCATATGACAACTATGTTGGTCTTAATTCTGACACTTAATTTTGTGTTACCAAACTTTCTCTTCTAATTGCTTTCTTTTCTTTCGATCCCTCCTCCTTTTTTTCTTTTACGGTTGTATATCTTTGATGGTTGTATTACGTTGTTTATACTTCAAAGATTCTGTAGTTTCTTTTTAGTTCTCTTAGCGGCTAGCTTTGCAACTGTAGTGTTCTTAAAGCTCTTTTTTCTTGATGAGGCTCCATTTATTTTCTGATAAAAAAGAAAGAAATCAGCTCACTTTACTTCTTCCCATGTTTTCCTCTCTTTCACCTCCTGATTAGTAATAACAGAATTTCTACATTCTCTAAAGTTAGAACGTTTATGCCGAGTTCTACAACCATAATTCTCGCACTTGCCTGACATTGATGCCGTGTTTACGTGGGCTCAAGACTCTCCTCTGACTCCAGTTCTTATTTTGTCTTAAGGGCTTGCGGTGCCACTGTCACCGAGCTCTTGCACGTTAGAAAGAACTAGTCTTTATCTTTATTCTTAAGATACGTGGGCCTCAAATCCTTGGGCTAAACGTGCCTCTCTTGCAGCATCAACCCATCGTCTTGGGGTGTGGCGTGTGGCTGTGGCCGGGTTCCAAGACTGTATCTCCCGCGTTCCCTGCACCTCACCCTTCATCTCTGAAGTGGGATGATGTCATCAGAATGTGTCTTGTTGGCAGTCCCATCTCAGTGTCCCGGATGCTCCCCTCTCCTATGTCTTCGGATATTTTCCATTTTCACTTATTCTGGTGGCTTCGCTCAGCCCGCCGTGAATGTGGGCTCTTCCGTCTGTCACTCCTATCAGCTATTTTCCCATAATAATTTTAACCTCCTGATTCTGTCCTATTTTAGTTTGCTTAGTTTTTTCAAATCTACCTTTCACTACTCAGTATGTGGTAGCAGTTTCCATTCTTTTCCTGTTTCCTAATATACCTTATTTTCCTCTTCCCTTTCCAAACATTATTCATTTACCTCCAATCTTGTTTCTTTTATTTTTCACTCCCAGTATGTTTATTACATAAAAAAGAGGGCTTTTAAACAAATTCCTCTGATATCATGGAGAAGACAGTAGCCGAGTCCCCCCTTTGACTTAGAGGTCTGGCTTTTCTTCTGGCGTGTTCTTTCCCCAAATTGCCCTTGTACAGGCCGCGAACCCTGCGCTAGTGACATTCTAATATAGCTTCTCTCTGCCCGGGGCTCAGGCTCTCCGAGCCGAAGAACAGTGTGAAAAGATCAGGGATGTCAGCCAAGCCACGGATGGCTTCAGGGCGTCTCTCCATCTCTGCCATAGCCTCTGTCTTGGGGGCAAAGAGGAGGTCTTCCTGGCTTGAAGTGAAGTCCTGTATTTCATGGGATTTCTGCAAGATGGGTTATTTCTCTCCTGCCGGCAGTTCGCACCTGCAGAGCCAGCCCACCATCTCCTCCTGCGTCCACAGGCTGCTTCATTCAGTCCTACCGTCCCAGCCCTGGGGGGACCCCCGGGGGGCTCTGGGTGCTTCCGTGAGGGTTTTTCGACCAGCTTTTGGAGAAACTGGGGCTCTTCCTAGAGGTGTGTGTAGGAGTCTGTGTCCACTGTTGCCTTCTTTCTTCCCGTGGTTTGGTTTCAAATTTGAGTTTCACTGTGGTTAAAAGCCGTCCTTCATCGTTTGTGAGTTGGCATTGTGGCTTTTCAAAAGTTTCATTAAAGGTGGAAATTTTTCATTCTCTTTGTCATTTGTGGCTGGTCTCAGAAAGTGAAGCGTGGTAGATACGCTTTTATTTTGAACTGAACGAGATCCCATATGTTGGACGCTTTACTGTACCAGAGCGTCCCACCAGGTGTGTTGTATATATTATCTGGTTTAATCTATGCATTGACCCTGAGCATGTGGAGCAGCGAATAACACAGGCAATGTTCCATCAGGCAGGCAGTATTATCCTGATTTTCTAGGTGAGGAGAACTGAGGCTCAAAGACACTAACTACCTTAATTTCCAGTGCCTTGTGAGGCCAGAGACTCACAGTAGCCAGGACTAGAATCCGAATCTGTCTGAACAGGAGCCTAACAAACTCCATAAAAAGATTCAACAGACACTGACATATAGCCGTTTCTATGGTCAAATGATTCTCAAGGGCAATTAAGGGCCTATTCTGGGTCCCTGGTGGCAGGAAATGGAAACCCAGTGTTCTGCAGTTTATAAATAAACACTGTGCCATTTATATATGTACGTACCACTGCACTCCCTACACGCAGATCAAAGCCAGAGGTTTGTGGAGGGCAAGAGCAGCAGGTGTCCTGGGAAGGGGGGTTAAGCACACTCGTCTTGTGACCATTCAAGGCTCTGTCAGTCCACGTGGGAAAGAGGTGTTATCTCCAAGGTGCTCTGTGGAGGCGACCACAAGAAAAGGTAGACAAACATCTGCACAAAAGGAGGATTTAATTTCTTTAAAAATTTTTTAATGTTTACTTTATTTTTGAGAGACAGAGAGAGTCAGAGCATGAGCAGGGGAGGGGCAGTGAGAGAGGGAGACACAGAATCTGAAGCAGGCTCCAGGCTCTGAGCTGTCAGCACAGAGCCCAACACGGGGCTCGAAGCCACAAACCATGAGATCGTGACCTGAGCCAAAGTCGGACGCCCAATCGACTGAGCCACCCAGGCGCCCCTTAATTTCTTGAATGGTACTATCCAGTCATCTTCCTGAGGGAAAACCTGACAGGCCCTGCTCTGTGAGGACGGGGGGTGGGGGGGTGACGGGCACAGGCTCTGTCACTTACCAGCCGCAGGACCTTGAACAGATGATTCAACTTGATCCCAAGTTTCTTGTCTCTAAATTCAGAGGCAACAACACCCATCTCGCTGGGTCGGTGTGCAGATTTCAAGGCCCAGACCTGGGGCCACGGAAGCCGCTGCCGCTTCGATCTTCCTTTAGCGTTTCCACCAAATTGCCTTCACTGTGGTCACGAATGCTTATTAAAAATCACTGACTGAATACATACATATTTAATAACTGCTTGGAAGTATAATTTTCGGTGATAAAATTCGCTTGTTTTATCACCACCATCGAAGTTTTAAAACTTTCCGTTGCCCCAAATAGAAACTTGTTGCCCATTTGCACTTTCCACTCCCACCCACAAGCCCAGGACACAGATTACTAAGTTACTTTCTTCCTCCGCAGCTCTGCCCGTTCCGACCACGGGCACTACTCGCATACCTCGTGCCCTTCTGTGTCTGGCTCATTTCACTTCGTGTGAGATTCTGGGGCTCAGCCCCATGGCAGTGGGCGTCGGTATTCTGTGAATGGATGTTCTGTGGTTTCGATCTTCTGGGCTTGGGTACCAAGGCTTATTAAGAATCTCCTGGAGTATTTCAGCTTCCTCCAGGGTGCTGCCCACTCCGGCCTGAGTTTCATGAACATGGTCACCAGCCAGAGACGGGGAGGAAAGGGCGTGTCTGCATCAGACTTGCCGGGCTTGGAAGCAAACCAGCCATGCCTTTGGGTCAACGTCGCACACTTGTTACTCTTTTCCTGACCTCGTCCAGAGGAGATATTACGTCAGGTTAGCCCGGCCCTCAGCTCCTGTCCTTACATGCTGCCCGGTCTTTTTGTGTGTGGCAGCTTTGGCGCCCTGCACGGGGCTCCAGGGACAGACGCTGCCCGGCCTTCCCACCTGCTGCTGGCTCTCCAGCCACGCCCATTTGTCCCATGTAGTTCAACCTCTGGATGCCCTCCGTCAGCCCGTTTCCATGGATTCTTATGTCTTGTCAATTACCTAATAATTTCTCTATTTAAAAAAAATGATAATAACTGAGGCGGTTACCCATCAGTAGGTTTGCCGGGCAAATCTCTGCCCGTCTTGGGGACAAGCCAGGGTGAACCTCACCCAAAAACTGTACAAAGACCCTTCTTCTCTCCATGCTTTTTTCCCAGCTTCGCCTTCTCCACTCTGGTCATCGGCCCATGTGGGAGGCAGGGGGATGCCCAAGTTGGACAGACGTGGAGCCGAATCCCAGCTCTGCCAGTCACCGTGTGAGTGACTTCGGGCAAAGTAGGCGAGAGTGTGAGCCCGTTTCCTACAGTATAAAGCAGGTGTTACGTCTCCTTGAGGCCCGGTCATCAGGATTGGAGGTGATGTCTGCAAAGCCTGTGCCGCCAGCACGGAGGAGATGCTGCACAGATGGCAGTCCGGGAGGTCGTGAGCCCATCCCCCTGACCTCTGACCCCAGGCCTTTCCGCTCACGCGGTCGCTGCGCCCACAGGCTGCTGTCCAAGGGCGTCCAGGGCAATTGTCCTCTCACCCCAGGACTAAACATACTTATGAATTCAACAGCGGTTCAAATCGTTACGAAGAACTTAGAGCAAAAGGGGCACCTGGGTAGCTCAGTGAGTTAGGTGACTGACTTCAGTTCAGATCATGATCTCAACAGTTCATGAGTTCGAGCCCCGTGTGGGGCTCTGCACTGATGGTGTTGAGCCTGCTTGGGATTCTCTCTCTCTGTCCCTCCCTCTCTGCCCATTCTACTCTCTCTCTCTAAATAAATAAATAAACTCAGAACAAGAGAGCGAGAACTTGTTTGGGGCCTCTTTGATCCTAGAAGGTCGGTTCTCAGTCGGTGACGGCCCCAAGCAGTACCCTTCGACGTGAAGCATCGAGCTGCTGCTGGCCTCACGGTCACGCCCGGCCCTGCCCTCAGGAAGACCCTGAACTTGGCTGAGTGCTCTCCTGCTGCCATCCTGAAGGTCCCGATGATTTTACCTCTGGACTTGTGTTCTGTAGATGAAGTCTGATGGGGCCGTGGAGTCAATGCTGGGGTGGGACAAAAGCCTGTGGCAGGTGCGTCCCCCACCCCTTGCTGTGCGTCCACACTGTGAATGCCCGTGAGCACAGGACTCCGGGCGGGCCCGCCGGGTGTGGGCGTTCAGTGGGACTCAAAGTGAGTGATAAGCAAGCATATTACGTCGGTGACTAACAGCCCCGAGAAGCCATACTTTCCATGTGAACCAGAACTTGTTTCAAATGTAGGAAGAAGGTGGTTGTGTTCTGAGTAACACGGAAAACCAAGGAAACGTGCCATACCCCTCCGGATGGTGCGTCCCCATGTTACCTGATCGCTTAGGCTGGGAACGGCATGAAGAGGAAGGCAGCGCAGTGTGTGCAGCCCTCTCCCTTCCAGACCTTCCTCTCCAGCTTCCCAAAGGCAGGCGGTGTCGTCAGGAGGTGCACATATGAAGAGATGAATGCAAAACATTGACAAATTTTTTTTTTTGCCCCATTTCCACCCATTCTCGTGGCATCGGCTACGAGATGCAAACTGTTTAATTTCGGTGACCCCGCGGATGCAGGAGAAGTTCTTATATTCACAGTAAATATATAAAGATGAACAATGAAATTCATGCGAATTATTTCTAATGTCAGTTTTTCTCTCCTTAGAACGACTAAGAATTAAATAGCAAAAAACATCATCACAAGTTGAGGCAGAGACCATGGAAAGAAGGAAGAAGCTTTATATTTCTGTATTTTGAACAACACTTTTTGCCCCCTTGCTTTTTGAACAAGGGGTTTTGCGTTTCATTTTCTCACGGGGCCTGGGAAGGTAGGTGTGTCTCTGCCTCGAACGCTGGTCTCTTGTCTGAGGTCCTGGGCAGCCCCCCTTGCCCTCGGGTAGGGGGGCCCCCGTGCAGGTGAGCTGACTTCCTTTCATAATGAAAACTCTCATTTTTGACACCAGAAAATAACAGAAGCCAACTGGTTCAAGGCCTTCCCCTTCCCCTCCAGCGCATGTAAATTTTTGATGTGTTATTTTTCCATGCCTCTGGGAAGTCCAAAGACCCAACACACTTTTGCATAAACAAAAGTGATATATTTATCTTGGGGTTCCTCTTTCTGAAACTCTTGAAGTGACATTTGGCTGGGGGCTGTTTTATCTTTTATCTCGAGTTCACGCTCAGCCTTACAGATTTTACTAAATATAACAAGCAAAAAACTGGGGTGGAGTTGATGTGAGCTGAAGGCCGATGGTGTGCACAGTAGGGCCGCCAGATGTCCTGCTGGATGGGGCCCAGAGATTATCTCGGTAAACTCTCTAATTTGGCTCAAGTGTGAAAGCAAGGAGTTGTCAAAAGCACTCAAAAAAAAAAAAAAAAGTTTAGGCCAAGGGGAGAGAAAGCCAATATGGATCTCAAAGTTTCTAGAAGTTTTTTTGGGGGGAGCAAACGTGGAAAGTTAAATCCTGGGACGTGAATTGGGACATTGAGGGGACTGGGTGGGACTGTGTGTGCAGAGCAGCCTGTCTCCATCCAAGGTACAGTCGCCCCTGCTTCCCCTGGTTATAGCAGCTGCTTGATTTCGAAGCACTTCCGGCAGCCACAGGTGCCCCAGGATCTTGAGTCAGCTGTGGGGGCGGGGGCTGCTCTCTTTCAGGGCCAGTGGGAGCTGCTCCTGGAGGCTCAGCCCTAGAGGCTCGCTCTCCAGCCTTCCCCTCCAGGTCCGATACTAAATCCCTTTCTTCATAAATCAGCTGCAGGGGATTCTGCTGTGAGCCATAGAACCGGCTGTGTGCCACAGAACCCTGCTGTGTGCCACGGAACCCGCTGTGTGCCACGGAACCCACTGCATGCCACGGAATCTTGCTGTGTGCCACGGAACCCTCTGCGTGCCACGGAACCCTGCTGTGTGCCATGGAACCTGCTGTGTGCCACGGAACATGTTGTGTGCCATGGAACCCTGCTGCGTGCCATGGAACTCGCTGTGTGCCACGAAACCCTGCTGTGTGCCACAGAACCCTGCTGTGTGCCACGGAACCCGCTGTGTGCCACGGAACATGTTGTGTGCCATGGAACCCTGCTGTGTGCCATGGAACCTGCTGTGTGCCTCGGAACCCACTGCATGCCACGGAATCTTGCTGTGTGCCACGGAACCCTCTGCGTGCCACGAAACCCTGCTGTGTGCCACAGAACCCTGCTGTGTGCCACGGAACATGTTGTGTGCCACGGAACATGTTGTGTGCCATGGAACCCTGCTGTGTGCCATGGAACCCGCTGTGTGCCTCGGAACCCTGACTGATGTAGCAATCGGCACAAAAACTGGGGTGGCGCTGACGTGCTTTGATGACTCAAACCAGGCTTCCAGTTTGTTTTCAGGGATGCAACTATAGCTTGCTCGTCTCCTCTGGCCCTGTGACCCAAAGGCCCGGTCAGCCACGGAAGTCTGGTCACCAGAACCTGTCTTCCTTGGTCTCCAGCATCCTGAACCCGCCATAATCAGGGAGCTTCACCTTTGTCCGGGGCCTGTTTCTGTTATTTTATCACATGCACTCTTCCCCGAAGAGGGGGACGTAGGCAACGTGTATGTGAGTGGGACTAACGTGATAAACCCACTTCCCAAACCTCGTCTGCACAAACCCTGAATCCTTCCAGTAGGTTCCACCGAGGGATTGCTGTGACCCCAGCTTCATTGATCCCGGGCCACTGTGGAGTAACAGTACAGGTTCTGATGCACCACGAGGACAGCTAATGAGGACCACTGGGCCGCGGCTTGTGCAGGCGCATGGAACCCAGGCCCTGTCAAGTGCACCAATGTCCCAGACTAAGTTATCCTCTTTCCCCCTGGTTTCCTATCGTCAGCAATACCCAGGTTTGGGCTGTTACAAACTAGTACATTCTTTTAATTCTTTTGACATGTAATCCCTCCTCCTCTGGGCTCTGTGGTGTAATGGCCCCGGTGACCTGTGGAGATGGTCCTTCCTAAGACAACTGGCTGCCACTCCCATTCTAAGGGAGAAGCCAACCCTTGATAGGCCACTGGACGTTGTTGGAGGCAACATATATCACATTCGGTCACCCTGCTCTGACTCAACAACCGAATAGTTATCTTTGGGTGGGCCCCCCAAGCAAGCAAGGCGTCTTCAGCTTGTCTAGGCTATAACATGATCAATTCCTCCTTGGATTTTACGGCCCTGAGAACCCGAAGGGTTCAGAAGTGCTGTGGCTGGTCCGGGTGCTGTGTGAAGGCTGAGACGAGCCTAGACAGGGGACTAGCAGTCAAGGACCTAAGGGTTTTGAAACAAGCCTATGCCCTTTGCAAGTAACTACTGTTTCTTTTGAGAAGACTCGTGGACCGCACCGGGTCAGGGAGTCGCTGGAGGCCTGAACGTGGGACCTCAGAGCCTGAGCTGCAGGGTGTCTGACCCACTAACCAAGAACTCCTGTGCATCCAGGGCCATCCCATTGCAGAGCGACATGGGTTTCCGGGAGGTCGGGCACCCGAAGGCGACTGTGAGTGTGATAAACGGTGACTGGCTTATGTTCTGCCGCTGTCCCACCCGACCCTCAGCCAGCAACTACGGCCGGGTGCTGAGTTCCTGTGACGGGTTGACAGAGGAGAAGAAGAGGATCGTGGCTTACTTATGCCCGCACCAGCTGGAGGGGATACTGCAGCCCATGCGGGGAGCCCTTGAAGGACCGAGAGGAGCCCTGCCAGCGCTGAAGCTCCCAGCAGCACGTCCACCGGCTCAGGTGCCTGCAGGAGGGGTTATCCAGAGGCCGGGTCCGCTCTGACCCATGAGCAGGGGCCACGTGGTCCGAGCTTCCGGAAGAACAGAACTAGATGCTTAGGGAAGAGGTAGATGGGTGGGCTGGTGGGAATGGGCCCAGAGTAGGAGACCGTCTGCGTCGTGTGTGCGTGCTCACCAAAGGCCTTGCTGCGGACAGGGGTCCGTAACCCACTGATGCCTCGTCACAGGGGAGTGTCAGCGAATGTCTTCCACAGCGACCCCTGTCCTTGCTGGTGGGGTCCTCATATAAAGTGGCACTGATGGCAGATACAGTGGTTATGTACAGCCTCAGTTATATAAGCACCTGCTCACCCAGGCCAGTCCGGCCACTGGAAGGCACAGGGGCCACACGGGCGCTTTTGATGGAGCGCAAGGCCCTTGTGAGGACAGCTTGCCGGCGGAAGTAGATTGTTTACGTCGGATGTCTTCCCTCACAGGGAGGGCAGGACTGTCCTCAGTGAAGTAGATAATCCAGTCCTTAAAAAGTATTTATGGGGCACCTGGGTGGCTCAGTTGGTGAGCGTCCGACTCTAGATTTCAGCTCAGGTCATGATCTTGTAGTTCGTGAGTTTGAGTCCCATGTTGGGCTCTGTGCTGAGCGTGGAGCCTGCCTGGGATTCTCTCTCTCTCTCTCTCTCTCTCTCTGTGCCCCTCCCCTGCTCGTTCTCTCTCTCTCTCTCTCTCTCTCTTTCTTTCTCTCACAAATAGATAAACATTAAAAAGGACGATTTATTAATGGCACTAATATCTGAAATGGTAAGTAAAAGACAAAATATCTTGTGGTGGGAGCAGTAAGTTAAAACCACAATAGGCTTCAATACACATTTGTTACGTCTGTTAAAAAACACAGAACTAAACAAAAACCAAAAACTCACGGAGCGATTTTATTCTCTCGGGTGATGAGACCATGAGATTCGAAAATGTACCTTACTTCTACTTTTAGACTTGAGAGGTTTTTTTTTTCACCGAAATCTTAAAGCTTACACAGTTAATCGCAAATAAAGGGAGTTTTCATATCACCAGTTTGTAGCAGAATTGGATTTTTTTCATAAACTAGTATGTTACATACATGTTGGTCTTAAGCCATGTGCACTTTATTTACTGTATTTTTTCCATTTCACTGTAAAAATGCTGTGTGTACATAGTGTTTTGTTGCCATAGTCTCAGGGAAGTGCAGACCATGTGTGTGTAACATTTGGATGGTGGAATCAGGTTTTTTGCATGTTTATATCTTTCATTTTGAAGTGTTTATAAAAACAAAGTGAGCTGTAGTTAGAATACTCAGTTTTTAATTTTGTAATTTTTAATTTTCTTTTTTGTTTGGTGAGGGAGAAAAGTTTTTAGCACAAATATCTTACATAATTTGTACCAGAAAAATAAAAAACAAAGAAAAGGGGTGGTCTGACACTGGAGGAAGTACTAAGCATGTGTTTTTAAAACAAAATGAAAAAAAAAAAAAAACCCCAACCCCACAAGCTTTTAAACCGGATTAAACTGGAGAGCCTTCTGACAGCCGCTCTGCCCCTTAACTGCATACCAGAGTATGGATGGTATGCCTCTGACCCCAGCGTTTTGAATAAAAAGTATTTATTAAGCACCTACTATGTGCCAGGCACAGTTCTAAGTGCTTGGGATCTATCAGTGAGCAAAAAGGACAGGGGGCGTTGTCCTTATGAATCGTACTTTCTGGAGGGCTGACACACAAGGAACGTGGCTGGGAAATCTGTAGGGTGTTTACAGTGAGGTGCTAAGGGGAGAAGAGACAGGGGCCATGGGCAGTGCTGAAGACGGGGGTGAGAGTTTCCAGAATACACACGTCTCAGGGCGGGTCTCAAGGCTGTGATGGGCAGCCAGGGGGAAGGGCTCCCCGTGCAGGCTTTAGGGGGGCGTTTGCCTGGTGTGAGCAGTGTCTGTAGTTAAGTGATGAGAAGCGACGAGGCAGGAGATGAGGCCGGGGTGGGGCCGCGGGAGGGAGGGCGGCGAGCGCTGTGGGCGAGCCAGGGCTCCGCGTCTGCTGATGGGAGGTGAGAATTCCCTGCAAGGGTCTGAGGGCGCAGACGCAGCGCCAGGAAGGGGCCACAAACCCACTGCTGTGATGGGGAGGTCTCGCTTGTGGGGGGTGGGGTGGGCTGGCGGTCACCGAATGGGACCGCGTCAGGTGTGGGGATTTATTGTGCAAGATTAAAATCCTACAAGGCAGAGGCTAGTGTAAGCCCCCTTCCTCCCACAATGAACCTGTCACCAGGCTTCAGAAACGGAGCACACGGCCGGCCCCTCTCACCCCACTTGCCCTGCTCTTACTGGATTATTTCAAACAAGACTGTAGCATTTAATCTACGCATAAGCCAGTGTGAGCTCTTAAAGATGAATAGTCTATTTGTAAAATTAAACACTATCATTTATATCGAAAACATACAATAGTTTCTTAACAGTAGTGCACACATTTCCTTTAGAATTTCCTAAGTAGTATTTTTCCTCACTTGGTTTGAGGTGGGATCCACACAAGGTCCGTTTGGTGGATGTACGTCAAGTCTCACTTAGCTTGCATGTTTTCTCCCTCTTTCCTTTCCTTTCTCCTTTCCCTTCCTTCTCCCTCCCCTCCCCTCCCCTTCCTTCTTCTCATTTGTTGAAGAAACCAGGTCATTTGTCCTGTAGATTTTCCACAGCATGGATTTTGTTGATTGCCGTAGCCTGTCAGCTTGTGGTTGAATCTAGAAACTTGATTGGATTCGATTTTGATATTTTGCGCATGAGGAGTGTCTGGGTGACATTGAATCCTTCCATCAGGAGACACAGATGGTTAGGCTGTCTGGTTTTTGATGTTAACCTAATCAGTGGGTGTCCCATGAAATATCCTATCAAAAGAGTGGTTTTCTGTGTCTTTCATTCCTTCTTCATTTATTGGAAGAAGTACTCATTCCCACATCAACTATTTGGTAACTAGAGATACACCTCCTGCCAGAAAGAGCCCAGTAGCCTTTGGGTGGGAAATTGTATTTGGAGAACACAGGCTGTGGAAGGGATTGGGTTGCTAATTATTTCTAGGCCTTTCCAGTGGACAGACCTAGGAAATAAATATCTTTTTTAAAAAGCAGAGTTTGATATCAACCTCTATGGATATTTCCAATTCAAATTTGTAGGGTTATTACTTAATTTTGTTTTTGTATTTTTTTCTCTAATGTTAAAAATCTTTGTCTTAAATAACATTAGTATAATTACCTTTTGCTTTTGGAAGCTCAGCCTAGAGCCTGCTTCTTAATACCCTAATTAATTAATTAAATTAATTAATACCCTATTTAAATTCTTTTCTCTGTAAACCAGTGGCGTGGATTCTTTTGTGTACGGCGCAATCCTGACTGTAAACAGTGTAGGCCGGAGAGGCGGTGCTGGGCTTGGTGTGGGAAGGACCTGGGTGCTGCGCATAGTTAAGCCAACTGATGCAGATGATCCCAAGTGGGACAGTTGTTGGGGACGCATGGTGCAGAGACCTGGGTCACTCAGTCGTGCCTTGTGCAAATCCCAAATCACCAAAATGTGTGCTTCTGTTTTTCAATAGGAGTACTTCTCCCCGCCCCCCTTCTCCCTTTTCCCTAAATCAGACCGTGGGGAGCACATTACATTAGACTCAGAGCAGGGTCTTCTGAGTCTTCTCTTACCGCAGATCCTGGTCACCTGAGCAAGTCTTTCAATGGCCGCCCCATCACCAATTCAGAGAGGGTGAATCAGGAGTCCCGGATGTGAAAGCACGTGGGCAGTTGGAACTAGCTGGTCACTCCCGGGACCCTGAGGACAGCACTGAGCCAGGGCTTCGGACTGGGGACAAGTCATGCAGGTGGGACATTCTCGTAACTATCCGTGGCATCTTCATCCTGAGACCTGACCTTTCTGGCAGAGTCCCCTTGGACCTGTGTCTTCACCGAGGAGTAGACAACTGCGGCACACTGGGGTGGAAAGGAGATGAAGAAGAACCGGGAACAGGGAGAGAGGATGGGGCTATAGGGACTGGTGGGAGAGCAAACAGTCAGGGACGGACACTCACCTTGTCCTCTAGAGACGCTCCGGAGGCACTGGCTGTGGAGGGAAAGGCACTCACTGAAAGACGGGCATCATGACCCACTCACAACCCAGGCTTCGAGCTTTTTCCCCCAAGGCTGGGAGCCATTGAACACTTTGTACCCGTGCCTCTGCTTTCCCCAGCCCGACCCCCAACATGTCCCACGGAACAGGTGGTTTTCTGTTTTACCATTTCTTAGCCAGGCCCTCTGCAAGCTCTCTACAAGCTCCGTTGATCTGTAAGGTCATTCCTCACTCCCACGCCAAGAAACCGTGCTCCCTGCCTTTACCACCTGTCAACACAGAATTTCTCTCTGCTTTAATCTTTGCCTCTCTTAACTAACAGCACCTCCGCCTCACTCCAACTCAGAGCACCCCTTGATTGCTTGGTGGGTTCCCATGAGAGCGCTTCACGTGTGTGCCTGCGGAAAAACCCTCTGTCACGTTAGCGTGTTCTCATTCTTAGTTTTATTTCCACGGTTCTCCAGAAATGGAACTGCAGTGAGAGGGAGGTTTAGCTGACAGGTTTCACCAGATCTTAAGTGTTAGGAATTAAGAGTCTCAGAGAATTGGATGGAAGCATCAGAGCCACACAGTGATGTATGGAGGCAGCGCCTTAACAAAAAGATGCCTCTGGGACAATTGAGGCTTCTCTCTATCACTGTGTTCTTACCATCGACCTTTCAGGGTCACAGAGCTCTTTAATGATGTGAGAGAAGCTAGGTTCTCTCTTCCCAGAATTATAGTCATACGTGTTGAACCCTGCATATAATTTTAAGGGCTTCATGCAAACCTCAAGGAACTGGGGAAGAAATCTTGCTACAGATCATGAATATATAAAGTGCCCGAAACAGAAGTAGTCCAAGAGGGTGCTCAGTGTTCTGACAAATACATCAAAGAGTGTGAAGAACAGTACATGATCAAGGTAATTCCAGAAGACATATTCAATTAGCCCAAACAATTTGGAGGCAGTTCTAATTCTGCCATTTAAAAGGTCCTGACTCATGGGGATGGGCTGAGGAAGCCAAGTGACAGACAAGGCAGGTGGTCAGTGTTGATCAAGTATAGTCATAGGCTTGACAAGCAGCAGAGCTTCTAGCAAGACAGAGACTTGGTCTGAGGTTTGTCTTTCGCTGGCTTTGTGATCTGGGAAGGCCCTGACATCATTTGTAAAACAGGTTCAAGATCAGACTACAGTGGAGATGTCTACTACAAAGATATAGGGGATTTTAATTTCCAAGTGAGGTGCTGTGTTTGGAAAGGCCACCTATGAAATGGGAGAAAATATTTGCACACTCTACATCTGATAAGGGGTTAATATCCAAAGTATGTAAGGAACACATGGAATCCAATAGCCAGAATACTACTACTATTACTACTACTGCTACTACTACCTCAACTAAAAATGGGCAAAAGACGAATACACATTTCCCCAAAGACATACAAATGGCCAGCGGGTGTTGGAAGGATATGCAACATCACTAATCATTAGAGAAGTACAAATAAAACCCACCATGAGATATCACCTCATACCTGTTAGGATGGCTATCATGAAAAGAGCAAGCGATAAAAGGTGTTGGGGAGGAAGAGGAGAAAAGGGAGCCCTTGTACGCTGTTGGTGGAGATGTAAGTTGGCGCAGCCACTGTGGAAAACAGTCTGGAGCGTCCTCAAAAAAATTACAAATAGAACTACCATATGATCCAGCAATCCCATTTCTGGCTATGCACCCAAAGGAATTGAAATCGGGATCCAGAAGAGATAGCTGCACCCCATGTTTGCTGCACATTATTCACAGTAGTCAAGACGTGGGAACAACCTAAGTGTCCATGAACAGATGAACAGGTAAAGAATATGTGACACACACACACACACCCACCCACCCACACACACACACAGAGGAATATAATGCATCCTTAAAAAGGAAGGAAATCCTGACATTTTGACAACATGGATGGATCTGGAAGCTGCTGTGCTAAGTAAAACAAGGCAGACACAGGAAGAAAATACTGTATGTTCTCACTTTGTGTGTGGAATGTAAGATAGTCAAGCTCATAGAAACAGACAGTAGAATAGTGGTAACCAGGGGCTGCGGGAGGGGGAACGGAAGTAATGGCCAAAGGGTACAAAGTTGAAGTTACGCAGGATGAGTAAGTTCTTGAGGTCCACTAGAGAGCGTTGTATCTATAGCTAATGATACTGTATTGAATACTTAAAATTTGCTAAGGGGGTAGATCCTATGTTAAGTGTGCTAACCACACACACACACACACACACACACACACACTAATCACAATAATAATAATAATAAAAAAATAATAGTGGGCAGAAGAAAATTTTAGGCGATGATAGCCATGCTTGTGGCCTTGAGGATGGCGATGATCTCACTGGCATATACTTATTCTCAAATCATTCAGTTGTATACATTAAATATGTACAACTTTTTCCATGTCAAAAAAAGTAGTAGTGAACTACTTATAATACGCTAGAATATGGATGAGTTGCAAAACATGATGTTACAGGAAAGAAGCCAGACAAAGAGACGACATTACGTAAGATTCCATTTACATGAAATTATAGAAAAGCAAAACTCTAGGGTCGGTGGTGGCTGGGGTAGGGCTGGAAAAGTTATCTGTAAAGGGGCAGGAAGGGACTTTCTGGGGTGTTGGGAATGCTCTACGTCTTGATGGTGGTGGTGGGTCTGGGACTGGATACATTTGTTAAAATTAATTGAACTATACATCACCTATCCCTGGGTGTCCCCCTGGATGGATGTGTCCAGCTCGGACAGAAGACAAGAGCAGGGATTTGGGGGCCTTGCCCAAGAGGACCCATGGCTACCAAAGGACTCCAGAAGTGGGAAGCTGGATGTGAGCAGGGGTGGGGATGAGGCCATTGAAGGGTCACATACAAGTGCTGGATTAGAGATGGCCAGCTGTGCCCAAGGAGCTGTAGGAAGGAGCGTCAGGAAGTCAGAAGACAGCACTCACTCACCTCTCCAGGAAGGGCCCTTTTCTGCACCTATCAGCCAGACTGGTGGACGCCAGCTCCCGCCCAGGTCCCCAGCGCCCTCCAGGCTAGTGAGGGGAGACCAGCCACAGAAACAGAGAAGCCAACTCCATCCTGCCCTCTCGCCCCCACCAACTCCCGTTCTGAAGTTTGCCTGAACTAGTGGAGGGCTAAGTTTTGATGAACATCTTGACCTAGATAATGAACATATCTAGTTGCTGACTTGAGACTGTGACTGTGACATACCGTGTCCACCTGCTGTCTATTCCCTAAGAGAAGGGAGAATGTACTGAGAAGCCTTTGCTGCCAAAATGTTCATCCTGAGTGCCTGGGAAGATCTCCCACAGAGTAAAGTTTCAAGAAACAGTGGGGAAACCACATTTTTGTGATTAAGTCCCAAGTCTTGCTTGTTCAGTATATGGGTTACATGGGGCTGGTCATATGGGTGAACTCAACATATGTCTCTATACTTATATACATTATGTGAACGTGTATCTACGCATGTTCTCACCACATAGCAGGTGGCTTGGAAACTTCATTGCTCAAATACTTAATTCATTACTTAAGGGAAAATATCACAATATCGATCAGAAGGATCTGATCATCAGGAGGTACGCGATGCATTTTTTGGAGTCTGTCTTCTCTCTTGGGACTCCAAGCTCCACCTACAGGGATTCCCACCTGCCTTGTCTGCCGATCGGCTCCGCGTACTCACCACGACACCTAGCATGTAGGGCGACTCAGTAAACACATGTTGAACGAAGGAATATAGTTTGCAACCAGAATCTTCCCCAGTGACTTACCTTCCCCTTCTTGTCCCAGCTGAATAATCTGGATCTCAGAATATACCAGGTCTCCCTCTCTGAGACTCACTGGAAAGGAGAAATGGCAAATTTCTAGGCTGCCGCCATCAGTGGTATATGCTACAGAGGTTTCTTCTTAAGCCTCCTCCCCACACTTCTTGGACACAGGATGAAGCAGTGATTTCTTGGGGTGTTTGGGTTTGGGATACCATAAGGAGACCAGGGCTTTTGCCAGGCATCCAGCACATTATCTTTCCGTGGCTCGGGAGGGAGAGGCTTCCCTACGGGGACTCCTCACCATTGCCATGCAAATGCTGGAGCTCCACTGGGCTGTCTTTCTGTCCCTGGCCCCTGCCACGGGGTGCCTCTCCTGAGCCTGTGGCGGGAGGGCTCCTGTGAGACACGGAAACACACGATCATCCCTGGAACATCGTAAGATGCACAACAGTGGGACGGCCAGAGAGGAAGGGGGCATGCGGGACAGCAGGGGACCAGGGACCCAGAGAGGAAGGGGTGTGGTGGGGCGGGGGAAGAGGAGAGGGAAATCAGCAGATGCCAGGGGACCGGAGACTGGGACTGGTTTAACTGGACCTTCAGGAGGTCCATATAGAGACAGCCTGTTCTTTTGAAAGAAACTCTAGGACCACAGTAGGGGCAGGCTGTCGGGGACAAGGCCGGCCAGACTCTGACATCGTAGTAACAACCATCCCATAGACAGAACTGTCACGCTGAGTTGGTTAAAGAGCTTCGCCTCATCACCTGGAGGTGTCTCTACACAGTCCTGTCTGGACAATTCCAGAAGGAATTAGACACAATCCGTGCTCCCAGTCACTGGCCAAAACCCAAGACTGAGACAGGTAGGTAGAAGAGAACCAGATTTTCCAAACCAAAGTTAAAGACACAAAGTCTGATGGGTACATGTGCACGCGTGAGACTTCCCTGAAAACTCTGTAACCGTCCCTCGTACACATATTTACAGCAACACATTGTCTGACTAGAGCACTGTCTGCTCCAGACGTAATCTGCGCCCACCTAGAAAATCTATAATCTTTGGTATCACCCATTTGGCTGCGTGGATACATTTCAAATAAGAAACAGATCTAAATGCGCGCAAAATCCGTAATACGAACCGTTAGAAGGTTCTAGAAGTTGTGATTTTGCTCACTTCGAGGGATGTGAAAATGTGGTCACCTAGCCACAGGGATAGAAAGGCATGATGTGACCTAATTTCGTAAACCCACAGTCCTGCATAGTCTGTTCTTGAAACACCGCAAGCCTGAGGCCTCACCTGGGTGTGTTTCCCGGAGAATCAGCTCCTGCAAAATAAAGCAGAGGCACGTTTGTGTCAGCAGAGGGCGCTCATTCTCAAACACTTCGCGGAGGGAAACTGGCTTAGAGAGGCCATCAGAAAAAGTCCATTGAAACATGTGCCCCTTCCTGGATTTTTAGGAAAATGATCTGGAAAAGAACTGAACAAAGTACGTAGCTTGCTGGGGTTAGGGCTATACGTTCCTGGGCCGAATATGCAATCGCCTGAGACGTGATGAGGGATCAGGGCTGTGATGATAGACCTCAAGAAATGCTGCAGGGGACCCAACGGTCTCTCTTGCAGAGTAGTGACGGGATGCTCTGTGAGGAGCCCAGAGGGGCCTCTGCCTCGACTCAGGCTTATTGAGGAGGCTCGTGGTCCGGGATCCAAAGCAGCCCCTGCAGCGCCCACGGACGGCGCTGAGAGCAACGTGGTGGGCTGCACCGAGCCGAATAAAAGCAAGAGACCCCAATTGGAGGTCGTTGTTCTCGAGCTGAAATAGCTCCTGGGCCTGTCTTCCACACCAGGCTCTCTAGCGTCTGAACCAGTCTGGCTGGACTGAGGCAAGAAGCCTCTGGAAGTGTGTGGCTCTGCCCCAGGTAGGGGAGGAGGGAGCGGGCTGGCCCTCGGAGCACAGGATGGCCGGTTCAGGCTTTGACATGGGGGCAGCCTCCAGGGAGGAAGGAGGACAGAGACTAGCCAGCCTCCCTTCTCAGAGCCCTTTGATTTCTCGCGATTGTCCGTCTGCGGCGGATTTAGACGGGCTGCGGGGTGTAGCTGACCAGTCCGAACCAAAAAAAACCAAACCAAACCAAAACAAAACAAAAAAACTGCCCAGGGAGACTGTCTGTATCAAGTGTTTGAAACTCCACTAAAAAGTCGACTTCCGTCCTGCCTTTCACTGGAGACTTAGTGAACCCGACTAGAGGCGAGCAACCCTCAACCTCAACCACAGCACCTGTTTGGCACACCTCAGGCGGAGGGTGTGCATATGTGGGTGTTGAGGGGGAGAATGGTGGGCGCCTCGGTGAGCAGGGTGCTCGCAGGGACTGGGCATGGCCTCCAGCAGCAGCTAAGAGAGTGCACAGACCTGACTTCTTCCGGTGCCGGTGCCGGTGGTAGATCAGAAGGCCCGCGGCCAGGAGAAGAATGCTGAGCGGTCCCCCAGTGGCTCCGGCAGCAGTGAGGCCGCTTCTGTCCCCCAGGGTGCCTGAGGGGCGGGGAGAGACTGTGTGAGCCCCCGGGAGGGAGGGCCGGGATGCCCTGGCACTTTCTTCTGCCCCGCGGGGGTCCTGAGCCCTGGGCAGGGAGGAACCTAGTGGACTAGGGCTGGTGTGCACAGGAGGCAGCCTGAGTGGTGGACGGGACCCTGTGCTCCTGTAGGAGGCGTCAGATTGAAGGTCTGGGGGCCGGGGCAGGGGGAACACAGCCAGCTCCCTCCCCCGACCCACAGACATCACTTCCAAAATTAGCATCTGAGGGGACTCTCTCTCTCTGTATAGTCCATATCCTTGTAATCTGGCCTCTTGGGAATTAGCGCGGGCCATCTGGGAAGATGCGACATGAGGCTGGTTCGGCGGCCCGCCTGAGAAAGACAGCAAACGTCACTATTGACGGACACTCGGGGAACCGGGCAAACAGCACTGCCTCCTTCCTTCTAGAAGCACTGAGGGGAGGAGAGAAACCGATGGAAGCAATAAACTCAGTAGTCAGGGGTTTCTGATTTTTCCGTGATTCTGCCTGCAAACGGTGTTCCCGGGGAGTTGCCAGCCCAGCCTCTGCACCATGACAGCTTAACCAGAGGAGAGGAGTGCCAGGGAGAAATCCAGGGGCAGAGCGCCTTGGCTGCTGTTTCCTAGAGTGCACGCTCCCCATTGCCCGCCTGGGCGTCCACCCGTGCAAAATCCGAACCAGCCATGCCCAGGGTACCTAGGGTTCCAGATGCAACAAGCAGAGAGCGAGTCTTTCCCCTCCCCGGTAACCTCATCTCCTAGAAGAAATGGCCACTCTGGGGAAAGGAGTTGAAATATGTCTTAGTTTGAAAGGCCCAGAACAATTAGGCACCATCAAGTCGGACAGTCTAGAAGAAGTGGGTTAATTCCTAAAAACATACAACCTGTCAGGACTGAATCATGAAGACTGGGCAGACCAGTAATGAGTGAGGAGATTGACTCAGTAATGAAACCCACCCAAGGAAGAAAGCCCAGGGCCAGATGGTATCACTGGTGAATTCTACCAAGCATTTAAAGAAGAATTTTAACTCCAATCCGTTCAAAGTCTTCCCCAAAACTGAAAAGGAGTGAGCACTTCCAAACCCATTTTATGAGGCCAGCATCCCCCTGACACCGAAGTCAGATAAGGATGCCCTCTGCTGCATGTAGATGTAGAGATGTCCAAAGAAGATCTCTAACTGGCCAACAGGTACGTTAAAGGGGCTCAGCATCATTCATCACCAGGGAAATGCAAATCAAAACCACAATGAGATACCAGCTCGCACCTGTCAGAACGGCTGTTTTCAAAAAGACCAGAAGTAACAAGTGTTGGCAAGGATGTGGAGAAAAGGGAGCCCATGTGCGCTGTTGGTGCGAGTGTGAGTTGGTGCAGCCACTGTGGAAACCGGTATCGAGGTTCCTTAAAAAATTAAAAATAGAACTACTGCATGATCCAGCAATCTCACTTCTGGGTATGCGTTTGAAGAAAATGAAATTACTGTCTGGGAGGGACCACTGTCTCCCCATGTTCATGACAGCGTTATTCACAGTAGCCAAGACAGGGAAATACCTCAGTGTCCGTTAACAAATGGACAAAGGAAATATGGTATACATCATCGCCGTATATATATGATGTATGGTCCATCGTAAATATTATATATAATATTCTATCATATATATTATGCACTATTACTCAGTCATAAAAAAGATATCCTGCCATTTGCAGCAACGTGAATGAAACTGGAGAGTATTATGTTAAGTGAAATAAGTCAGACAGAAAGACAAATACTGTAAGAGCCCTTAGATGTGGAATCTAGTCATAGAAACAGAACAACTGGTGGTTTCCAGGGGCTTTGGGGGGTGAGCAAGACGGGGGGATGTTAGTCACAGGGCACAGACTTCCAGTCATGAGCGGAACGAGTGCTGGGCGTGCAATGCACAGCGTGGTGACTACAGTTAGCGACACTGGGCCTCACGCTTGAGAGCTTCTGAGAGTAGATCCTAAATGTCCTCACCACGCACACACGTGTGCACACATGCACACACACGTGTGCCCCCACACGTGTGCACACAACGATTGTGTGAGGTGTGGAGGTGTTAACTAACCCAAGTGTGGTAATCATCCCACGAGATAGAACAGACCATCATGTTGTAACCTTGAATCATGTCAGTTACATTCTCAATACAGGTGGGAGAAAAAAAGAGGGAAGTGTAGACTCCACAACTGGATCGGTGGGTTAAAATCCCAGCTCGTCCACTTACTAGCTGTGTGGGCACAGAAAATTATTTAACCTCCTTGTGCCTCAGTTTCCTTGTCTGGGAAGCAGGGATGGTGGCAATCACGCTATTGTTGGTGTACTGTATTGCTAATGTATGTGAAATGCTCTGAACACTTCCTGATGGGGCGTGCAGTGTCTATGCAAGCATTAGCTCTCATCTGGGGCCTTCACACTATGCCCTAGGCCCTCGGGAACTTCATGCTACCCTCTGATCTGTTCAGGGGACGTCCCCATGAGTTAGGTCTGCTCCCACACAGCACCCCCCTGGCCACCTTCAGCCCATTCTACAGACTGAGTTGTGCCTCCCCCAGGATTCACATCCTGAAGAAGTCTGGAGCCCCAGTGTGTCGGTTTTGGGGATGGACCTTTGGGGGATCATCAGGTTTAGATAAGGTCTCGGGGGGCCCTATGATGGGGTTAGTGTCCTTAGAAGAAGAGACACCAGAGCCCCCCCTCTGCCATGTGAGGACACAGGTGTTCCAGGAAGGCAGCTGTCTGCAAGGCGGGGCGAGGGCTTTCCCCGGAACCCGACCGCGCAGGCGTCCTGATCTGAGACTTCTGGGCCCCAGGGCTGTGAGAAATGCATTTCTGTGGTGAAAACCACATGAGCGCGGACCGCCCTCCTTAGCCCGGCGCTCCGGCTACTTTCAGAACTTCTCTGCTGCCAGAAGGTCTCCCATTTCTGAGCACAGAGATTTTGCATAAGGCCCACGAATATAAAAGATTTTGTAAGAAATTCCCGCTCTGTCGTTTGTCAACGGAACCCTGGATATCTGCTCACTTCGCGAGAGCGTGTGTTTCCCTAGCAGAGGATGACAGCTGTCAGAGTCGTGCAAGCCAGCGCGACGGCACGTGTGGGCAGGGACACAGGTTCCTCCTATTGACCTTAACCTCCAGAGGGAAGAGGAACAGCTTCACACTTAGCCCCGAGTTTCCAGCAGACTCGCTCCTGCCCACTTCAGGGAGTGTCGCCTCTGGGCTCCCCAAGGACACCTGTTTCGGTACAAGAGCCTTGCCTGCAGAACCTCTCTGGGGATCAGGGCTGGCGCATCTTCTGGGGGTGCCCCTCGGCGGCTTTCGGCCATGCCAGCCTCGTCTCCCTCTAGAAATGCCATGAGCATGACACCAGGCTCAGTCTCTGCCCATCTGCGCGAGGACCACACCCACGCACGCTGTTCTCTGAGAAATTGCCAGAGTGGGAGGCAGACGCTCTCAGTGCATCTGTTGGTGGGAAGACCCGACCTGGGGGGGCCCCCATGATCACAGGACGCGCCCCGAGGGAGCTGAGGGGAAACTGCATGGCAGCCGGACAGCCCCTGCAGCGCCCCCTTCCCACAGCTGCTAAGCCGCCTGCTGGGGGTCACAGCTCTGTCACCCCCAGAGCTGACAGCTCTCGCCCGTTCAGTGTGGCTGACGGCGGGGACTTCCTCGGAGGACTCTGACCGCGCCCTCCGGCTCTCGGCCCTACATGATTGTGTGCAGGTGTGAACTTTGTGACCTTACACAAATTACCAAACCTTTCCGAGCTACATAGTCCTTTTCTGTAGAATGGAGATGCCAATATTATCTTTATCTTCTGGGATCGTTACTGTGGTCCCTACAACGATGTGTGTAAAATCCATTCATTCCATAGGTATTTATCGAATGCCTAATGTGGGCTAAGCCTTAGTCCTGGCACCTGGGATACAAGAGTGGTCAGAATACAGACCTACCTTCATGAGGCTAGTACGGGAGCAGTGGGAAGGACAGAGACACGGCAATGGCTGGTGGGGATAAGTGCTTCGAGGAAGGACACGAGGGCCCTGGAGAGGAAGGGCCAGTGTGGTTTGGGCACGTCTCACTGGAAAGGTCTCACTGGGGGAGGTGAGGGGTGAGCATGAGGATATCGTGAAGAGCAGTGCAAAGGCCCTGAGGCAGGAATGCGACTGGAGGGCTTGAGGCAGAGACAGGGGGCTGTGGTGGCTGGAGTGGAGGAAGTGAGGGGAGGGAGGAGGGAGATCAGGTGCTGCAGAGCCGCGGGACCTGGTGAGCGACAGCCATCATTCTGAAGGAGATGGGAAGCCCAGGGAGGACTTTGTACAGAAGAGCAGGATGATGCAGAGGGTCCGTCTGAGGCTGCGCAGGGAAGGGACTGCGGAGAGCAACGCGGAAGCCAGAGGCCAGTGGGGCTGTTACCGCAACAACCCAGGGAAGGCGCCCTGGCGGCTCAGAGCGGGTGGTGGCAGTGGAGGCACTGGGAACGGTCAGATCCCGGCAAATCCTGAAAAGCCAGCTGGCTTAGATGCGCAGGTGGATTAGACGTGGAAGATGAAACAAAAAGAAGAGTTGGGCCTGATTTTTGGCCTGAGCAAGAAGGAGGGTGGGGCTCTACGTTTACCCCCGCCAGCCCCCAAGCAGGAACAGGTGGTCTGGGGTGAAAACCCAAACTTCGGTTTTGGATGAATTAAGTTTGAAGGTGCCAAGTAGCCATTCCGGAGGAGCAGCTGGTTGGAGCGCTTGGATGCATGGGCTCTGAGTTCAGGGTAGAGGTGTCGGCTGTAGGGGGACGTGGGGACTGAGGGCAGAGGCCCGCGGGCCCTCAGAGCCGGAGATACGGGAGGACCTGGGGAGGGAAGCCTAGACCGAGCGTCTGGCCAACGGGCAGACGACCGAGAGCGAGCGTGTCCGGGGGGTCAAGGAGGAACGTGGTCCCGAAGGAAGGCAGGGCCAGCTGGGTGGAGGGCTGGCGACGGGCCGAGGGGCACGGAGACAGACCTGCCGTTGACTTCAGCAATGCGGAGGGCAGTGCGATGTCGTCAGAGCCATTTGGGTGCGGAGCCCACTCTGCGGAGGAATCCCGCGAGTGCGAGCAGGCAGCCTGCTCCCCTCCAAGTGAAGGCTGGCGTCCTCGGTGCCCGGGCAACGGCCAAGCCCGGCAGAGCCAACGGGGCTGCGCGGGGGCCTGGCCGCTGGGGCTTCTTGGGGACAGAGGGAGAGAGACCGAGGCCAGAACGGTGGGGCCCAACGGAAGGCTTGTCCCCTGAGTGCACGTGGCCGGCCAGCGTCCGCTCCCCGTGACTGCCAGGATGGATGGAGCGGGGCCGATGGCTGGTCCTGTCGGGACCGCGGATGTGCCCTGATGACTCCCCGAGAGACGCGTGCCCTTGACACTGACCACCCTGCAGCGCGGGTAATGAGCTAACGCGGCTCTTTGACATCAACACACCGTGGGTCACAGTGCGTGCACGTAAGGTCGTCTCCAGGGTGAGAAACGTGACCTATTAACATTCCCACGAAGAAACTATGTCGCAATGGAAGACGGCAAAGTGGAACCGGAGCAAGGAGAATCAGCAGCAGTGCTGGCCACGCCCACCCCTACCTGCGACAGGCGTGCTGGCCACGCCCACCCCAACCTGCACCAGGCGTGCTGGCCACGCCCACCCCAACCTGCACCAGGCGTGCTGGCCACGCCCACCCCAACCTGCACCAGGCGTGCTGGCCACGCCCACCCCTGACCTGAGGAAGCTGACAATAAATAAGGTCAATGGAGATGAAATCTCACCTGTGACGGTGACGTTCAGGACCGTGCTGCGGGCGAGGCCGTGGCCGTTGTCGGCCGTGCAGAAGTAGCCCCCAGCGTGGCT
>CM053562.1:62882264-62974410 GCA_028646485.1 Cryptoprocta ferox | reverse complement strand
CCCGTCTAAGATGAGCATTTGTGCGGCATGGCCATCGAGGGGCAGGGGCTGTTGACCGAGAGAATGTAGGAATTTGGGGGCCGATTATGCAATTACGGAGAAGTTGTGTTTTTACCGACACGAAGCAGGTGTGGGAAAGCGATACTCAGCAGCACATGGAGCGTGAGTGCCAGGAGCCAGTCTCACTCCCCAGACTCAGGGGTCCACTTTCATGACAGCGGAATACGGGCCTTGCCTGAAATCAGGCCCTGAGATCTTTGGAAACTCGACAGACAGACAGGAGCCGGGGAGTGTGGTAAAGACAACAGTGCAGTAGGAGTTGGATTCTCCTTGCTGAAGATCAAGGAAAAGACTTTTCCCTGCCTTCCTTTTCTTTAAGAATTTCTTTCTTTTCTTTCTTTTTTAAATGTTTATTGATTTTTGAGAGAGAGTGAGAGACAGAGTGCGAGCAGGGGAAGGACAGAGAGAGAGAAGGAGACACAGAATCCGAAGCAGCTCCAGGCTCTGAGCCATCAGCACAGAGCCCGACGCGGGGCTCAAACCTATGAACCGCGAGATCATGACCTGAGCCTAAGTTTGGACGCTCAACCGACTGAGCCACCCAGGCGCCCCAAGAATTTCTTTCTAATGTACGTGAATCTTTGTACACTTGCCAGTGTCACAACTGGGGGGGTGTCCTGCTCAGGAAGGAGCCATCGTCTTTTGAAATGTTGACATCTAGGGGCAGAGACGTCTATTTGCTCCAACACCCACAGCAACCCCAACCTCAGACTCTGGAGACATTCTTTCCTGGGGTGGATGAAGCCACTTAGCCCGCACAGGTGGTCTTCCCGAGACAGAGCTCGGATGAACCGTGTGGGGTGGAAGGCGCCGTCAGGGCCTTGCGCCTGATGAGTGACTATTTGACCGTGGGACCTGTATGCAGGGGGGCGGCAGGTCTGCTCAGCTGAGTCAGGGGTCGAGATTCCCTCCTGCCCTTGTGACCTCTTAGTGGATGGTCTGAGAGGCACGTCACACTCTGGTTTGATACTTCTTCAACAAGAAGTATTTTCTTTCTCTACTCTCTCTGTGGAGAAGATTTCCGGGTTGGGAGAAAACTTTGCTTTTAATTACATTTCCCCAACAATAAACTGTCATGGACGCGCTTCCCTATCTGAGAGTTTATTTTCTGAGTTTTGTAGCTTTGAGGTTGGGAGGGCTGGTCACTGAAAGTGATTCGGATTCTGGGTCTCCTTCTCTCTCTGCCCCTCTCCTGCTCGTGTTCTCTCTCTCTCTCTCTCTCTCTCAAAAATAAACCTTTAAAAAAATTTTTTTAAAGAAATGAGTTTCTGCTGAGAACAGTTTGTTCCCTCTCTGAATCCTACAATCATGCCCTGCTCTGATATTTGCAAAAAAAGCATGAGAGGAGAGGAAATAAGATGGTTTTCCTTGGATTCCCGCCCCCCACTCCACCTCTGTACTATTTTTCAGTATTTGTCCAAGTGAGGCACTAATGTCCTAGGAGCTCGAGCTAGGGATCCAAAGACCAGTGGCCTGAAAAATTACGTTGAGCTGAAGGCATTTCAGAGTAGGTATTATATATTATTTTTTATTCTGAACACCCTTTCCTGCCTCCCAGAAAGACTCCGTTACAAATCACCTCCCAGGAGCAGCCACGAACGCCGGACGCTTATCACCAAGGACTAAACAGACGTTGTCACAAAACTACTGTACATGCCATCTGGTCTCCAACGCGCTGGCGTATCTTTCCTGAAAGCCTTTTGTTTTCCAGCAAGTGTCCTCCTCCCTGGCCCTTTCCCTGCTCAGATGGTATCTGAGCCCAAGTCCTAACCGCCTCCCCGGCTCACACTTTCTGTGTGAGAAAGGTATACAGATCTTTCTCCTGCAAATCTGTCTTTTATCTGTTTATTTTATTTAAAAATTTTTTTCTCTTATGTTTTTATTTATTATTGAGACAGAGAGAAACAGAGGATGAGCAGGGGAGGGGCAGAGAGAGAGGGAGACACAGAATCGGAAGCAGCTCCAGGCTCTGAGCTGTCAGCACAGAGCCCGACGCGGGGCTCGAACCCACGAACCGTGAGATCACGACCTGAGCCGAAGTCGGACGCTCAACCGACTGAGCCCCCCGGGTGCCCCACTTCTTTTGTCTGTTTAATTGGCAGCTCCCAATGATACACTTAAGAGGAAAGAGATGTTTTTCTGCCCTGAGATGTCACTCACCATGGAAAACCTCCACTCACACTCCCCCTTTGTCGCTGCTGCCCGGCCCAGCTGCAAGATGGGTGTTTGGATGGGCTAACCTCGCGGTGTTACACAAGGAGGTGCGATTGCAACGTGACCGCTCACATCCTGCCTGAGATGCGGGAATTCACGACGCTGGGAACAGTTACCAGCCGGAGGCCATGCAGCTCTGGGTAAGGAGAGGTCAGGGGAGTAGGGCCAGGAGAGGACCCTCAGTGTGGGCGCTGGGAGCGGCTTTGCCTCTACGGTGAAGGAGCCAAGCGTGGTGGGGGTGGGCGGTGGGGGGAGCCCTCGTGTGGTTTTAGTTACCTTCCTCCTCCCCCAACTTCCTGTCACGATGCCTGAAGCTGGGGCCGCTACCACATTTAAAAGATCGATATTAGATTCGAGGTTTGTTCTGCAAAATTGCCTGTGGTGATCTAAATTCGGCGAAGTAGAAAATAAGCCAGATTATTTCCATTTGCATTATTTCATTTTTCAAAAGGAAAATCTCAGTGATGGGGGCATGCAATTTACCATAAAATTTTAAGTGGAATCACTTATTAGATGTGTTTTTTTTAATGCCTTTATGCTCAGATAAGGCCTATCTATCTACATTTAAGGACATACAGATGGTTGCTTTTTTTTTTTTTTTAAAGCTTGAGACTTTAAATAGTCTTACCTTTGTCTGCAAGAACACCCGAATAGATCTTTTAGTTACATCCAAATGTAAAGGAAATACTCTCCCTGTGCTGGGGGCCAAAAATTACACAGTAACTGAAACGCTTGTTTTAGATGAAGAAGCCAAATGTTCTGTTCAGTAATGCAAACATTCTTGTGTCTCTGCAGACTTTTTCTGTCTCTCCTTAGAGGACTGTGCAGAATCTTCCATGTTCGCAGTGGCCATGGATAGAAACCCCTACTGTCCGTGTTTCTGGGAAGCATCTGGAATAGGAAGTCCTGTACCCAAGGAAGGGAAACCTGCTGGCATGTGCAGCCAGGTTCCTCACTGGTCCTCGGAAGGTGCCCCCGCTGCCTGCTCAGAGAAGACGCACCTTGTCAGGGCCTCGTGAGGTTTGGACTGAGTCAACGAGCTTAACCACATCTAGTGGCTGATCTGAGACACTTTCTGTATTTTTTTCCTCCATCCCACAGCGTTTAGCAAAGTCCGGTCAAGTGACAATCTCTTCCCAGTTAGGCAGGGTTTTGTGGGGGAGGGTCCATGTCCCCCGACTGAGGGGGACGGCCACAGGCTCAGGAACTGCAGGGGACAGTGTACATCAGGGGGCCGTGGCTCCTGCTGGCGGGGGCTGGAAGACAGCGACCGGCCCCCCGGATGAACTCAGTGGTCCCGAAGGGATTTTCAGGGAATACCGGGACACCTGGACGCAGCTCCCCGAAAGCTGGTCTGCCAGTGGGGTGGTGCTGTGTTGGGCTAGGAAAGGTGGGAAGCAGAGCTGTTTGCCTCCCGGCCGCCCCTCACTGTGGTCTCGGCCCTTGTCTAGCCTTCCCTCCCGGGCTTCTGCGCACGCTGTCGGGCTGGCTGGCACCCACGCCACGTGGGGGCACGCCCCTCCTAGGCCCCGCCCTGTTCATGCAAGAAGATGGCAGGTATGACCTGGGAGCATGACTCCCCGGCTCAAGGGGTCAGAGTCGTAGCACAGAGTGGTCCTCAGGATGGGGGTACGGGGACTGTGCCTCCTTACGGGCGTTCCCCGTGGAGGCCGGTCACTAGAACATCTCGACATGGAAAAGAGACAAGAAAAAGGCGACCGACTTACCAAGCTGTCCACCGACCGGGGCTGCGAAGAGAGGTGAGGGCAAAGGTCAGCATGAGGCACGGGGCCGAGCCCTCCCACCTACAGAGCCCCCCGCCAGGGCCCCACTTCATCCGGGGACAGGAGAGGCGTGCCCAACCCTGCCACCCGGAGAAGCCAGGAGACACCATAGTGGCCGGAGCGCAGGCGGAAGAAGGTCTGGACTTTGGGGGTGCGACACTGGGCAAGCTATGGAAGCCCACGCCTCCCATTCCTCATCTGCAATGTGGGGACCCTACAAGTGACCTCAGAGTCTTGTTTCAATGGGTTAAATTAGTAAGTCTTCCATTACTGGCTGCTGTCACTGTCTTTTAAACATGAGCCTGGCGGGGCGCCTGGGGGGCTCCGTCGGTTGAGTGTCCAACTTCGGCTCAGGTCATCATCTCAGGGTTTGTGAGTTCGAGCCCCACATGGGGCTCTCTGCTGTCAGCGCAGAGCCTGCTTCAGATCCCCTGGCTCCCTCTCTCTCTACCCCTCCCCTGCTCGCGCTCTCTCTATCAAAAAGAAATAAACCTTAAAAAAATAAATAAACGTGAGCCTGGTGTGGCTGCTGCTTAGACTTGGCTTCACCATCTCCTCTCCTGGAAGGGTTTCTCCTTCAGTACCAAGAAGAGGCGGGTCACACTGTGCACTGACATCCTGATGAAATCCACCTCCTCCATGAAGCCTTCTCAGATGCCTCAGGGCTGCAGGGGCCTCACTCTGCTCTAGGCTCTAGGGAGTCATCACAGTTCGCTGAGACTGGAAATCAGATATGCAGTGCAGCTAACGGTGTGGTTCCCGTGAGGGTGGACTTGACTCTTGTCTGCCACTATGTGGAGGTTAAGGGCAAGAGACCGCCTGCGCCTTGGCTCCCTTATCTGCAAAATGGGATTTATAACAGTTCTGGCTCACGGATTGTTAGAAGCTTGGGTAGATTCACACACGGGATATTCATAGAAAAGTGCCTGGCATGGTCCGGGCTCGGCAATTAATTGTTAATTACTATCGGCAAGAATTAACGACTATCACCACACATTCTCTTGTGATTCATTGTGTAATATTTTTGTGTCTGTTTTCAAGCCAAATGCTTTTGCATTTGTACCTTGATTTCCTCATCAGAGTGTCAGCCTTTGGGGGCAGAGACTGTGTCTTCCGTGTCCTGTGTTCTCCCCAGTGCCCAGCCCTGTGCTGTGCCCAGTGTATCCCCTTATTCACTATTTACGCAGTTCCCACGATGTGCCAGCCACACTAATAATGCTTCCCCTAGTTAGGGGCTGGAGATGCAGCTGGGAACAAGAAATCTCAGGGTTTGTGAGCTTAATAAATATTTAGTGTGCAAATGACTGACTGGTCTTTGGTTCCCTAGCTCGAGCTCCTAGGACATTAGTGCCTCACTTGGACAAATATTGAAAAATAGTAGAGAGGTGGAGTGGGGGGCGGGAATCCAAGGAAAACCATCTTATTTCCTCTCCTCTCATGCTTTTTTGCAAATATCAGAGCAGGGCATGATTATAGGATTCAGAGAGGGAACAAACTATTCTCAGCAGAAACTCATTTCTTTAAAAAATTTTTTTAAATGTTTATTTTTGAGAGAGAGAGAGAGAGAACATGAGCAGGAGAGGGGCAGAGAGAGAAGGAGACACAGAATCCGAAGCAGGCTCCAGGCTCTGAGCTGTCGGCACAGAGCCCGACGTGGAGCTTGAACCCAAGAACTCATGAACATGTGAGCTCAAGAACCCAAGAACATGTGAGCTCATGACCTGAGCTGAATTCAGAGGCTTAACTGACTGAGCCACCCAGGCGCCCCAGCAGAAACTCATTTCTATGTCAGCTCACGATTAGGACCTGTTCCCTTCGCACTGATTCAGGGCTTCTGTCATCTGGGAGGTAACTGAATTGAACTGTAGATATTTTATCTACAGTGGGCAAAAGAGGCTCACTTCTGGAGTAGGAGGAATTTTTTGCAGGCAGTAAAAAGCAAGTGACACTTTTGGAAATCATCCCCCCCCAATACCGTTCGATCAATACCTTCCCCTCGTGTGGATTTCCTGCTATTCTGAAATAGGAGTAAAATCCATTTGTTCGGCAGCCCAGAGGCTCGTGGAGAGGCTCGACTTCCTCCAAGAGCAGAGGCTTCTCCACCACTTACCGAGGAGCAGCAGAGATGCCCACAGGAGCATGGAGGCGTGCCCTGGGATGCTGATGAGTGGCAGCTCGCGGATGGACGACTGGCCGTCCCGGCGCTGGGGAATGAGTGCAGCACGGTGCCGCTGAGTGTAGCCAGCTGTGGTTGCGAAGCGAAAAGAGGAAGTACAGGAATGTTTCTTAAAATACCAGCAGCACGTTACCCAGGGTGACAGAATCCCGATGACGAAAGTCATTATCTAGCAGAGCGCCGAGGGTACCGCTCTGACTTCGTGGTGTGAAAGGCTCCTCAAAGCTTTAGTTGTCGAATTTGCAGAAACTTCCAGCTGCCGTCTTCCAAGGAAAATGCAACACGTTCTCTCTCTGCTGCCAGATGCCAGGCAAGACCGCAGACCTGTCGCGATTCACATCATCCAGGGATGTCCCCGAATCGGTCCAGAGCTGGAGAAGTTCTCTTTCAATGCAGAGATGCGCTCGTCCGACCTCGGAGGCCTCGGCCGGACCACCTCCGGCTGACCGTCCACATATGCTGAAGCATCTGAATCATAAGACAATTCGTACTCTGTCTGACACATATGAAAATAACCTGACTCATTTGTCTCAGAGGAAGCTACAAACTTTGATCCGATTAGCAGGTGGACTGCAGATTACTTATGGCCTCGTCTCACTCTTCCTGGAGAACAGGCTGTCAAATTTTCACCTTAGCGTTCTGGAATCTAGAATTTGTTACAGGAGCATCCTGACGAACGCATGTTGATTCTCTAGCTGTACGTTATCGGAGGCCGGGTGCCGGGAGTCCAGTGGTAAGCAAGACTCTGCATGCTTTCGTGGTAGTGGGGCAAGAAGAAGAGCCAGATGAGGGTTCAATTCAGAGTGAAAAGTGCTCTGATCGTCCAATAGGAGGGAAATCGAACCCAGTTCTGGGGAACCAGGAGAGGATTTTCAGGGGAAATAACACCCAAGGTGAGAAGGTGTCTTTCTGGGACTGAACGACGGCCATGGACAGAAGTGGATGGCACTCACCATCACCATCATCTTCACCCTAAGGTATCTGTGACTCAATGACCCTTGATCCTCCTGTGAGCAGAAGACACCAGACAGAGGATGAAGTATGACTGGCCTGTATTGCTCTAATATAACATTTTTCTGTGTGCCTATAGCAGCTTCTTTCTCTAACTTGGGCTTATATTGAACAACACTTGTGTTCCAAGCAATGTCCATGACCTTAGAAGTATAATAAGATGAATAAAAGACACTTCTTTTAAAGACTTATAAAATGTTGTAAGAGCCACGGCAGCCGTAGACGTAAGGCACCATGGGGACATACTGGATGTCCAGGTGGCTTTCAGTCCTTTGTCACCTAGCCCCCTGACTTTGTGTCCTGTCTCAGTTGCCTTCATTTCGAATCCTGACTGTGCCTCTTATTCATTAGGTGACCTTGGTCAGGTACTGAGTTAGCTTCCTCAGGCCTCCGTCTCAGCATTGCTACAAAGGGGGTGAAAATAATATCTACTTTGGGGCGGATGTTGATATTGATGTACGTATGAACGATGAACGCAGTAATGACGTAGAGCTTGTGAGCCAGTGCTGGTCACCGTGCAAAAGTTCAATGTCACTGTTACTATTTTAGGACCATGAACTGGAAAGCACTTCATGATCCAAACGGTATTCGAACAACACGTGTAGTTTACGTAAGTGGAGAATTCAATTATTGTTGATTGACTAAGAGTTGAGGGGAAGCTTAAGTCCTATCTTCTGTTCCCTTGTTTCTGGATCAGTTCCATCAAATGAGTAAATTTCAATGAACAAATTAAAATTTACATTTATGACTTTATGACATTATATAAGATGTGCAAATGCATGAGTCACGTTTATAACCACCGTCTAAAATTTTCAAAAATTTTGGGGCACCTGGGTGGCTCAGTCCCTTAAGCATCTGACTTTGGCTCAGGTCATGATCTCACAGTTCCTGAGTTCGAGTCCTGCGTCGGGCTCTGTGCTGAAAGCTCAGAGCCTGGAGCCTGCTTCAGATTCTGTGTCTCCTTCTCTCTCTGCCCTGCCCCCACTTGCAGTCTTCCTCTCTCTCTCTCTCTCAAAAATAAACATTAAAAAAATAAAAAATAAATAAAAGTTTAAATAAGTCAAGGCCTACTTTTTGTTGTTGTGTGTTCAGTCGCTGACATGAATGCTTCAGTTATTTGTGTCAAAATTGGGGTTTCATTTTCAACCATCAGCCATGATTTGCACCTTCCACAGTTTACTAGGCAATGGCTTGATTAATCAGGGGTAGCATTCATATTTTATATTAACGGAGACAGTAATACTTATATTCAGTGATGGTGTAAGAAATTGAAAGTTCTGGCCTTTTTCATAGACAATGTTCAAAACTCTACCTTTTAAAAATGAACTTTAAATGTTGGAATAAGTTTAGACTCACAGGAAAGTTGCAAAGGCAGTAGAGAAAGTGCCCATGTGTCTCTCTCTCCGTTTCTGTTTCTCTGAATGCTGTCACCTCACATGATAGTGATTCGTTTGTCAAAACTCACAGACCAAGATCGGTACATTAGTATTAGCTCCACTCTTCAGATTTCACCAATTTTTCTGTTAATATCCTTTTCCATCATCCCATCCAACATATCACATGACTTTTGTTTACCTCTTCTTGGTCTCCTCTGGTCTGTAACAGTTTCTCACTCTCTGTGGTTTTTGTGACCTCGCCAGTACCGAGGAACGTTGGTCAGGCATTTGGGAATGTCTGCGGTTTGGGTTTGCTTGATGTTTTTCTCATGGAAACAAGAGACAGGAGTTATGGGTCTTCCAAAAGAATGTCACAGAAGGGGAGTATGCTCTTTGTCACATCATATCAGGGAGTACGTGACAGCAACATGACTTACTGCAGGTGCTGTTCATCTGGATCTCTTGGTTCTGGTGTGTTGGGCAGGTTTCTTCGATGCCAAGTCGCTGTCTGTCCCTTTCCACACTCGGGTGTTTGGAAACAGGCCACTAGGTCCAGCTCTTCAGGGGATGGGACAGGGAAGGGGTTAATTTCCACCCCTGTAAGGAAGATTTGTCTCTTCATTTATTTAGTTGTGTGTGTGTGTTCATTCATTCATTCGTTTATATCACCATGGACTCAAGTATATTTATTTTGTACTTTGGGTAATAATCCAATGTTTATTTATTTCATTGCTCAAAATATTCCAGCTTTGGCTGTTGGGGGCCCTTTCAGATTAGCTCCTATGCCCTCATTTGTTTTGTTTTGTTCTGTTTTGAACACTTCTGGACTTTCCGGCACTCTGGCACTACAAGATATTCTAGGCTCGTCTGGAACCAGCCATTCCTCAAGGATCCTTGGCCCTTGTCAGAAGCAACTGGCATTTAGAAACCAAGATCTGGGTGCTGGGTACGCACCTCAGTCCTGGGGGAACATTATGCACTTTTAAGTAAGGGGCAGGGAGTCTGTTGTCTTGAGAGCACCTTAAGAGTGGAAAATACTGGAAGATAAATGTGTTGTTCTCATTATTAAGAGCCTCTGCTTCCAAACTAGCAGCTGGGGGTTCAGAGGCGGACTTGCTAGTGCTGGGGGAGGAAGTCCTTAGAATCATCAACTTTGAGCATCAGAGAAAAGGTAGTGAGTGTGCTTGGTTCCACTTCTTCGGACGCTAGTGCTGTCTGGAAGTCTTCTTCCATTTTCCATGCATATGGATAGGGGTGGTTCTAATCTCCAACGGCTAAAGACACTCGTCTTTGGTATTGGAAAATTTTCTAAGGTGGCTGCCAGTTCTAAGTCGAGACTCCTCCGTGTTCGTGAACATATAGGTCTTTTTGGTCGAGAACTGGGCCAAATTAGATCAGAATCATGGCTCCTTAGTGTCCCCATTCCAGACTCACACCCCACAGTGATGTGGCAGAGGGTGCGGAACAGACCCTAGATTTGTAGCCTAAGGCCCAGCTGTGGATTTGCTCTGTCACTTGTAAGCTATACAGGTCAAGGCAGATCCAACTTGCTACTTTGAGATTTTTTTTAAACAAAACCCTATTTTTTTCCTACATTAAAAATCTTTTTTAATTTTCAAATTTTTATTTATTTACATATTTTATTTACTTAACGTCAACTTCATTAGCATATGTAGTATGGTTTCAGGAGTAGAACCCAGTGATTCATCACTTACATGTAACACTCAGTGCTCATCCCAATAAGTGCCCTCCTTAATGCCCATCGCCCCTTGAGCCCATCAACCCACGCCCTCCCCTCCAGCAATTCTCAGTTTGTTCTCTGTTTAGCCTACATTTTTATTTTTATTTTTTTATTTAATAATTTTTTAAACATTTATTCATTTTTGAGAGACAGAGACAGAGCATAAGTGGGGGAGGGGCAGAGAGAGAGGGAGACACAGAATCTGAAGCAGCTCCAGGCTCTGAGTGGTCAGCACAGAGCCCGATTCAGGGCTCGAACTCACAGACCGTGAGATCATGCCCTGAGCCGAAGTCGGATGTTCAACCGACTGAGCCATCCAGGCGTCCCATATCCTACATTTTTAAAGAAGAAATTAAAACTTAGAAAAATGGCAAGAATAAGACAATGAATACCCGTCTGTTCTTTACCTAGATTCATCAATTGTTAACATTTTGTCACATTTGCTTTCTTTTTCAGAGGGATGGCCAAGGCAGCACTGTGTGCAGGCCTGGCTCGTCCACGTGTATTGGGCTGTGAGATGGAGCTGGGGGCGGGGAGACAAGGAGGACCCGGCGGGCTTGGGGCCAGGGGCCAGGAGCTTATTTTCCTTACACTGTCAGGTTCTGTAGGGAATCCAAATGATCCAAGAATTTTATATTTGAACCTAGACTAGCAGATCATAATACAGCTTTATTTGTCAAGGCAGGAGGATAAAACCCATTTTATTAGTTCACTAGATTGAGTTATAACTTATCTTCAGATGTACACTACGGAGCCTCCATTTGCACCACTGTCCTGAGCCAGATGTTGGCAGTGGGGCGGGGGAGAGGGGAGTGCCTAACACTTATTTGGGAGGGAAAGGGAGATACTGCTTTTTGCTGATTTCGTTTATAGGCGGCACGGGGGTTTAGAATGAGTGGCCCCAAGATGTGCCACTTTGGCATGGAAGATTTTTTCGAATTGAAAACAGTCAAAGCCCAAAAGACTCAGAAAGATACTCTGACACCCCTTTTCCCCTAAGAATTTAGACGGAGGACCTGCCGCAGGAAGAGAACCATCACCATCAAGAACCAGGCAGGTTGGCAGGGAGCAGCTGAGCAAAGCCTGTGTTAGAATTCCTCTCCGTGCCCCATGGCTGCCGGTGGGCCCCGCAGACATTTGTTTACCCAACATTACCTTTTCCGTCTTCCTGTTCATTGTTTTCCTTCCCTCGGAAGCCCAGTCTTTAGTTCACCTTAGTTCAGAATTACGTAAATACCTCATTTTGCCCAACGTCTTTGGAATCTCGTTTATGTGGATTTCCTGTATGGAGGTCATTAAAGTTTATTTTCTTCCGTTAGTTTGGCTCATGTCATTTCAATTCTTAGACAAGTCAGAAGAATCTTGAAGGGGATATAAGAATTTTTCCTCTCCAACAGCCGAAACCAATTTTTTTTTTACTATTTCACTTCCATTGGCTAACACATTTTGAAAAAAAAAATAAGCAAAATAAAAATTGTTTTAAACTGTAACTTTTAGTTCAATGTTGTGATTTCCCAAATCTGACAATTCACTGGAGGTCAATATATTAAAGAATTTAAAATTTCGCTACTTATGTTGTACATCTAAAACTAGTGTAACACTGAGTGTCAACTATACTCGAATGAATGAATGAATAAAATAACAAATAAAACTTAGATACTAGGAGGGCTGAGGGCAGCCTGTTCCAAGGTGGGGTCGCTCTAGCATAGAGGTTTTTCTGAGCAGAAGGCAATCAAGACCCTAGAGGTTCAAGAGAAACCTTTTCCTCCCTTAACCACCCAGAAGACTCTAAACTGGGGTCTTTCCCAGAATAAGGGTTATTAGCAGAGACACATGCGATCCGAGCGACCCATTGCTGTGGCAGGGCAAACCTCTAATTGCCAAACATCTGCTCTCTCCTTGTCTCCCTGTGAACTACTTTCCTTCCCTCGCAAGTCCCAGACCCCTGTCCCCTCCTGCTTAGTTCACGGTGACGTACCGACCTCGTTTTGCCCGACTGTCTTCGAAATTCCCATGTCCATGTGGACACCCCATACAAATGCTATTAAATTTGATTTTCTCCTGTTCATCTGTCTCACATCGGTTGGATTCTTAGTCACGCTAGAAGGACCTCAGTCTCGCGTGAAGGGGACAGGACTTCTTGATTCCTGATAGCACCAAAGTAAAATCACCCAACCACTGGCAAACAACATCAAACTGCATTTGGCTTCCAAATTTCATCTGTGACTACCCATTTTTAGCTGGAAACGCACACCACAAAAGCCTCAACAGAGAGAAGGATTTGGAGAGGCATCACTTAAAAAATTATACTGGAGGGGCCCTTGGGTGTCTCAGTTGGTTAAGCGTCTGGCTTCAGCTCAGGTCATGATCTCACCGTTCATGAGTTCGAGCCCCACATCAGGCTTTTTGCTGTCAGTACAGAGCCCTCTTGGGATGCTTTGCCCCGTCTCTCTCTGCCCCTGCCCTCCCCATGCATGCACTTGATCTCCCTTTAGATGGACTCACCCGAGGTACGTGCTTGGTGTGTGTGGTGCAGCCTCATTTTAAAAGCCCCAGGAAGGAGACTCTTCATCCCCTGTTCCTGAGCTGCTCTGGGGCGGACTTGCCACCTGGGCTCAGCCAGTCAGACCTCTACCCCAGGACTTTGCTGGTGGCTGTGGGGCCAAGAGCATGGACGGGGCAGCCTGTTGGGGCACGTTTGTGCCACAGGACACTGGCTCTGGCTCCTGATGTTTGGGACGTGGGCCCCCATTTGTTCCCACTCATCTTCTAAGTCTCATTCTCCCAGTTTCCGAGTCCCTCATAATACTTCCAGTGAAGCATCCCCCTTTTGAGAAGGGATCCAGAGTGAGTATCTGTTGCTGGAACCAAGGGTCCTGACTGAAATTCTCTCTGAAGACTAGATGAGTGTAGATGAAGGCACGCAGTGTCCTGTGTGTGTGCCTGGGTTTGGGCACCCAGTAGAGAGAATATAGTGACAGCGACACGGGTATGGTTCACAGGAGACTTCCTGAGGAGTTGGTTTGGGGATGTTTTCCCATAATGAAAACGGTAACAATGATCCAGTATTAAACTTGCCATTGATTATATGCCTTCTTTGCAATAGGTGTTTCTTAGAAGATCTCCTTCAGTCCTCCAACTGCCCTTCTAGATGGGGTGACTGCTCCTGTTTGCAGGTAAGAGGCTTGTGGCCCAGAGAGTGTGCATGGCGGTCAGCACTCCCTCCCAGGTCTTGTCCTTTTCTTGTGCCGACACACCAGTCTTCCTTTCCCTCTTCGCAGACGACATGACACTCCAAATGGAAAACCCGGAAGACTCCACCAAAAAACTGCTAGAACCAATCCATGAACTCAGCAAAGTCACAGGATATAAAATCAACGCACAGAAATCGTTTGCATTTCTATATGCCAATAATGAAGCAGCAGAAAGAGAAATCGAGGAATTGATCCCATTTACAATTGCACCTAAACCCATAAAATACCTAGGAATAAACCTAACCAGGGGTGAAAAATCTATACACCAAAAACTAGAGAAAAGCTTTTGAAAGAAATTGAAGAAGACCCAAAAAAGTGGGCATCTTTCTCTTCCAAAAACAGAGTGGGGAAGAGTCTGTCCCCAAATATACCCCGTGAACCACTGCTGTTAATGTTGAGTCTCTGCAGTGATCTCTCCTAGCCTCGTGGAGGTGTCAACCACATATTCTCACACCCTCATCTTGTTTTTGGATCTTTACAGGTTTGTAACCTACTCGTGAGTGCCTGGCAGGGTCACCAGCCCCAAAGCACAGAGGCCACGCTGCTGGGTGGAGTCCAGATGCTCTTGTTCCAAATGGGTCGATCTAGAATGTTCTAGATCATTCTTTGTGCCTTGTATCCATCAAGGTTCTCTAGAGAAAAGAGGTTTGCTTTGAGGGATTGCCTTATGCAATTATGGAAGCATAACCCATACTGTGGGTTTCTCTGTGTGGACAAGTCTCACACTCTTCCATCTGTAAGCGGGGGCTCCAAGAACCACAGGAGCCAATGGTGTGAGTCCTGGTCCCAGTCCAAGACCCAAGAATGTTCCTTCTCAAGCCCCTTCTCACCTTGTTCTGGTGGTCCTCTGCAGAGTGGGCGGAGCCTGCCCACACCTGTGAGGGCGGCCATATTTACCCCACCTACTGACTCAGATGCGATGTCTCCAGACACACCCGAAATCAATGTTGTCCCAGCTCTCTGGGCATCCCGAGCCTTGTCATGTTGACACATAAAATTCACCATCGCGTCTAGATTTCACCCACGTACTTTGTCAGGCTTTCCTTCCTTCTTTTATTTCGTTTTTTCCCATCTTGGCCGTCTGTGACATTTTAATTATTTCTGCAACCACCAGGAGCTAATGGGTCACATCATTTCTCTTTCTTAAGATTATTCCCCCCACTCACCCTTTTAACTCAGAAATCTGTGTCTTGTCTACCTTGCCTAAACAAGTTTCTGGGAACATTCCAAGGATTTTCATTTTGCTTGTAATCCAGGAGGCTCTAGTGTTTTATGGTAGGAAGGGGGGATGGAGATGAGGAGCAGAGGGGAGAGACAGTCTGTGGTATTTGGGGGACCAGGGACTCTGCAATATTTGGCATAAAAGAAGGAGGCAGGTGTCTGCTTTTAGGAAGAGTTGCAGTGAACTATCCTGTAAGGACAGATTCACAATTGTCTCAATTATTTTTGTATTTCTTGATATGAAAGCCTTATTTCATAACTATCCGAAATTTCTAGAACTCAGGATTGACTGGATGCTGGTGGGCTGCTCCTACTCATCCGGCTTCCCTCAGCCTTTGTCCCCTCTGTGTCCTTGTTGTGCTGGCTTCACCTCAGGGTGTAGAGGGGATGAAAGAACCAGGAAGGGCAGGTCGATCAGGCAAGCCCTGGTCACTGAGGGCTTGGGTCTGGGTCATGAGCGAGTCATGGACTGGACAGTCTCAGAACCTTCCCTGAGCCGCTGATCACCTCATCAGCTTCCTAGTGAATATTTCTCTAGGAAATATTCACCTCATCTGCTTTTCTTTGAAGCAGTGGCTGAAGACTCCGGGGAGAAAGTGCATGGGCGTCCTGGCTGGTGCCTGAGCTACCTTCAGACATGCCTGCAGGACATGTCTCACTTCTGTGGCTCTGCTGAGGTTGCCCTATCGTCACTGTGGAACAGGCCACGGAGGGATCCTGAGGAAGAAAAGAGTCCTGAGGAGAAAGGAAAGTGATGTGTGTTGAGGGCCCACTGTGTCAGGTGCTCTGAGCCACATACTTCATTTGGAGACTGGGTCCCCGGGAGAGAAGAGTCTCCTTCCCAGCTGTCCCTCCCCAGGGGCTCCACCGGGGAGGCTGCGGCCAAGAGACAATCCAGAGCCGTGAAAGCAATGAGCCTCTCACAGCCCGCATCCCCCAGAGCGTCTGCCTCTCTCCCAAGACAGGAAAGAGGCCCAACAGCAATGGCTCTGGAGGAAGCTGCCAGCTGAGACCCACAGTCTCCCCCTGTGCTCTCAGGGCCAAGGCTGCAGCAGCCGCCCCGGGAGGGGCTCTGTGTGCCTTGCTGCTCCCTCCCCCTCAGCTCTGCGAAGATAGAGGTGCCGCCCCAAAACTCACCCGAGCCCTCCTGTCCCTGACGGATGCTCCAGAAATGGGCACAAGCCATGTCCAGACACGCTGGAGCCTCTGCAAGGACAAGCCTAGACAGGGGCCTGTGGGCAAGGACAGGGCGCTGGCCGCATACCCACCTCCACACCCCAGTGAGTCTCTGCAGGACCTGGGCTGTTGAAGGCATCCCTCCGAGCCTCACCTCACAGAGGTGAGCCCCTTCCTGACAGCGGCATTCCCCCGGGCTCCCCCTGGGAAGGTTCTTGAAAGCCCAGAGACGTGAGTCAGTCCCCAGGACAGTGAATGGGGGGTGCGTGGAGAAAGGCTGGCAAGGGGCTACAAGGTAGACGGTGTTGGGGATCCAGTAGTGAGAGAGACACAGCGTCCTGCAAGGCGAGTAGCCTGCTGCCTGATACACCCGTGCACGGGCGGTGCCGTGAGTCTGTCAGGAGGAACCCCCACGCGTCGTATGACCAAGACTAACCTAAACGGGAGAAGTCTGAGTCAAGTTCAGAGAAAAATAATCACCCGGTTGGAAACTTTCCTCGACAGCATTGCTCACGGTCATTTCCTTCAAAGACACAGATCGTGTAAGTATCTTTCTATCATTTCGAGCTCACGTCCCAGAAAAGATAGTTAACTTTCAGGAACACATGGTCTAACCAAGCTAAGAAATGCAACTTTGACGTTAGACAAAGCTTGGTGTTCTTTGATGTGTTCAAAACCGTATCATCACATCTAAAAGTGCAAGTACAGGTGTACCCTGCTGTTGGCCAAAGTGGTTCAGAAGGAGGCTCACGCTCTGAGTGAGAGGGAGTCTCAGATACAAAAGTCAAACGTAATATCCAGGAAGAAAATGGGATGCAATTATGTGCGTATATACCAATTACTACCAACGTGGGGCTTTAGTATACATTTCATGCAGTGTTTCTTCTTTGTATTCTGAAAATTGTCTTAAATCTGCGGCATCTTTGTATTAATTATGGAGCCAGACTTATGGGTTCAAAACTAGGTTTTATCACTTACTAGCTGTGTGACCTTGACTAACTAGCTTACCTTCCCTGCGCCTAATGTCCTCATACGTAAGCAATACTGCATACTGGAAGACCCTACCCCCTCAGGTCAAACCGGACCTAAAATATCAACCATTGTTTCACTCGCCCACTCCCATTCTGGTAAATAATTAAAGGTTGGGCAACCAGGCTCTACCCTAGGAATATAACTTGATAAACCTGTTCTTCAAGATTCTGTTAAGCAACCACCTGACAAAGGCAAAGTTAACAGGTGAAAGTCACCTAGTCACGGCCCCGCGGTATCTTACAGTATAATTGGCCACAATGAAATGCTGTAAATTGTGATTGGTCACCCTTTCTACCCTGGCCTATATAAACCCGGAGCGTCTGCTCGGCGGTGCGCTCTCACGAGGGCTTCCACGCACTCGGGAGGGGCCGTTCAGCAGAACTAAAATAAAACCCATTAACCAACTCCGTTTGTGTTCGTGGATTCTACTCTCGGTGACTTGCACTGGGAAAAAAGGTCTAACACATACAATCAGTTAACATATGTCCAGCAGTTAGATTAGTACAAGGCACACGGTAAGTGCTGTGTTGGATTAGCTATTCTGTTCATTAAGAATTACAATGTTTCATCATTATTTCTAAAAGTGGGGAGGGGAGGACAGTCAACGAGACTTCTCAGAGATGGTGACACTGGGCTGGAATATGAAGAGGTAGGAGTTAGACAGGGATGGAGGGAAGAGGGGGCAGAAGGGGTCGCTTTAGGAGGTTTGGCCCATGCTTAGTGCCAGAGAAGGCAAGGGAGAGAGAACACGGTAGGTTCATGTTCACCTTCCTATGATGGAGACATTCCAAAGTTTTCTGTTTTGACTGTTCAAGCAGGAGAATCCCAGCATCCTTAGCACATGCTGCGTGCCTAGTAAATGTGGAATAAATGAGCCAGCCCAGCACGTGGACTAGACACAGAGGCTCGGCTGCGGGCATTGGCCCAACTCCCGACAGGCCCAGCAGAGCCTTAGCGTTGGCCACGGGTGAGCTGGGTCACAGAGACAGATTGCACAAAAGGGGTCCGCTCATTTCAGACCTTGGGAGACGGTCTGCCCAGGAGTGTGCGGTCAGGACGGGCGCCTGCACATCACGGGACCACTGGCCGACACACTTCTTGGCCGTAGGTGCCCCAGTGTGTCCCGCCGTGTCTCTCACTCCCGGCCCAGCTCCCGGCAAAGAGCTTGTGCCTCGTGCGTGTTAGTGGAATGAATGAAAAATGTCTGAGACACCTGTCTTCCCAGGGACAGCCAGCAGGTGCTTTCCATCTGGAGAACTGAGTGATTTGGCTTCTGGCCGGTTACCCCGAGTGAGTCACTTAGCTTCTGGGGGCCACAGGGCCCTCTTTATGAGTAGCCTGTGGTGCATCAGAGCATGAGCTCTGGGGCCAGGCTTCCTCAGCCAGCTACTGGCTGGGTCGTTTTAGGGAAGTTGCTCGACATCCTTGTGCCTTGGTTTCTATATCTATGAAATGGGGAAAAGAGTAATAGTACCTCCCCGGTGAAGATTAAATTTGTTTAGTGCGTGCTAAGTGATGGTGGCAGGAGCTGGCCAATGGCAAGCACTCAGTATTTGCTGTCGTTATTGTTAGTTTTGCTAATTAGCCCAAACTAGCCCAGACCTGGCTGTGCATCTGAGTCACCCAGGGGACATCAGTGTAGGTGAGGGGGGCGGAGCAGCCAGGATCCCAAGCAGCGTCCCCATCACTGCAGCCAGAGCGTGGCTCTTGTTCTTTTGTGGGGGCTGGGACCCGGCGGGAGCCCCCAGAGGCTTCGGGGAGGGTCCCAAGGGTCTTGCCCTAGTTTGGAGTGGTTGTGTGGACAGTCGCTCATTTGTCCTGTGGCTGGGATGTGGCATGCTCCTTTCAGGACAGCCCCTGGGAGAAAGACCATTGCCTGGCACCTCGGGCCTGTCCTCTGGAAGGAGGGCCGGTCTCAGGTAGGCCACCTACAGCACTGAGGCCCCGCCTCACTGCGCAGGGCCCCCAGGCCATTGTTGGCCTCACAGGAATAGTTTCCGGAATGTTCTGCAGTCAGAGAGAGGTTGAAGGACACTCCTTCTCCAGCGTGAGCTGAGCTGCTCCCCAAGGGGATGTACTCGTGATAAAACTGGTACAGGATGGGGGGAGAGCCCCTCTGGGCCTCAGCAAAGCTCCCCCAGGTCCCTGACCTGGGCCTGGGCCCCTGGTGCCCCCCTGGTGAGGATGGAGTGGACGCTGGGGCTGAGGGAGCCGGGGTCTGGTGGAGGGGGCCCCAGGGCTGGGCAGAATCTCGAAGCCGCCCAACACCCGAGCTCACTGCCCCATGTAGACTGGCCCCCCAGCTGGCCTGTCCAGGGACACTTACCGCAAGTTTCCATGCCTGTGCTGCCCAATGTGGTGGCTCTGGCTGTGCGTGGCTTTTGGGAGCTGAAATGTGGCAGGTGTGAATGGAGTGAGCTTGTATATCGTGATTAAGTGAGGGGTGGCCAGCCCAGGCGACTCGCTGCTGTGGGGACCCGCCTGGTCACTGGACCCCTTCCTCACTTTCTCTGCCGTAACCTGATGTTGAGCAGCAGTTCGTTCTGGAAACTCTGCCTTTGTTGGGAAGGGTGAGCTCTTCGTAGCTCTGGCCCCCGCAAGCACCTTGAAATGTTCTCACGACTCGGGGGTTCCTGAGCCCCGTTTGAGAAGCTCTGGCTGAAGCATGGTGACAGTTGTGGTGATGTTCACGGCCCTCCCCGGGCAAGCTGTGCAAGAGGGACTCCGGAAGGCCCCTGGCAGCAGGGAGCTCCCCTCTGCTCCCCGGGAATGCAGACGGTTCCTCCCCGGCCTCCGCCACTGGCAGCCTGCACGGCCGCCAGAGTATCACCACAGGCACCTCGTATAGGAGAGGTAAAAGTAAGAGCAAGGTGGTGGCCATTCTGAAGTTCTGTGACGCTTGGTCTCTGGGTCACCGTTCCGGTCCCAGTGCCCCAGCAGACACAAGAGGGGTTCAGGGTGACATCAGGACCTCCCTGGGCCGGACCCCTGTTCCCACCTGATGGGAAAAGGAAGCTGAGGTCACAGTGATGTCCCACTCTACCCTCCCCTTTGCAGCCCCATGGTCCCTTTCTGGCAAACTCGCTCCACACGTGACTTTGGCATCTCTGGCTCTGATTCCAGACACGAGCACCCATGGGCTCTCCTGCTACTGCTCCCCCACCTCCCCACAGCCCTGCCTCACACACACACACGCATTCACACAAACACGCGCAGGAGGTTAGGACTGACGACACTTCCTGCCATATTCTTGCAGAAAACCGTAAAACAGCATACGGCCTCCGTGGACCATATCGCTCCATGTGGAGTAATTCCGATGCATGATGGCTCACTGAGCAGGTATAAACTGGCTTCTTGAATTTGATAGGTGGCGCCCGTCATCGCCATGTCAGACGTTACCTCTGTCCCTCCTGGCTCTGCTGACGGCGGCCGCGGTTGGGGAGAGGGGGAGGGCGAAGAGCTGGAAAGGCCTTGTCTGTGCGATTGTGCTTAGATTTCAAAGACAGCAGCCATAATAAGCGTAATCGCCACCAGCGTGGTCATCCTCAGAGCTGATGCGAGCATGCGCTCAATGCCATGTACTGGGCCAAGTATCCCGTTTTCTCCGCACGGAATCCCTATTATGTCAGATGACATTATTGTCCCCATTTCAGGACATCTTCAAAGTTAAAGCAAATTGCCACTGCTTGCACCCCGTCACTAAAGAAGATGCGTGACCTTGGTGGGTTTCTTTGGACTTTGGGGGCAACATAGTCCTTGTTCAAGTGTGTTGCTCTTACCCAATTGCTGAGTAGCCCACAGGCCATCAGTGTTGAGCGAGGCCCCAGGGCAAAAGAAGTTGCTGCAGAGGCACCGCTGGCCACAGAAGCTGCTCAACCTCTTGACGCACGGGAAACGGCAGATCTCGGGGCTCCTGATGTGACTGCAGCAAGTATGGGCACCGCGTGGCCCGAAGAGCCAGGACAAGAGAGTTAGGGTACAGGCTCCTCAGAGTCTGCTGCAAACTATATTCTTTTCTGAGAAAAAGCACCCAGTTTGCCACTGGGTCTTACTACAACGTAATGCTCAGCCACAGGGCATCGGGGGACGAGGGAATCTGAACTGCTCGGTCATGAGCAAAGTCTCCCGTAACCACGAGGCTGCGCGCGCACAGCATGGGCCCCGCCACAGGGGGAAGTGATACAGACAAAACCCCTGGGCTCTGGGCTCATGCTGGCACATGTGTTATATGAGTGGGTAGCTCGACTTTTGCTGTCTTGCATCTCCTCCCGCAACCCAACCTATGGCCTCGTGTAGAACCCCATGTAAGCGGTGAGCTGAAGAAGAGACACGGGGGCTGGTTTCACAGGTGCTCGTGCACACAATGCTGGCGTTAAGGGCGGGTGGCCTGCTGTGTTCGACAAGCCAGCCAGGACCCTTCCTGGAAGCAGGTGATGCAGGAGACCCTTCTGGGGGGCGGCGCTTCAAGTGTCTCGTGTGCTCACTGTCTCCATCAGTCTGGCTCGAACCCAAGTGAATTCCGGTGAATCCATCCTACAGCCGAGGTTCCCTGTGTTCACCCCCCTGGGCCGGGAGGGAGCCCGAGTCTGCAGCAGCCTGTCCCCCTCTGCGGAGCCTGCGAAGAAGGGCTGAGTTCTCACAAATGGACAGTTACACAAAAGGGGGAATTTCAGATGGCAGGAAGTTCTGTGAAAGAAACAAAATAGAGAAACCGAGATGCGTAGGCAGATAGATGAGAAACTGCTAATAAATTTGAGGATTTGGTACATTCCAGACAGTTCCCAGCCCTTCACATGCATTAACTCATGTAATCCTCACAAGGACAAGTAGGCAGAGGCGCAGGGAGCCCAAGCAGCTTGTCCAAGGACACAGACGGCAGGTGCAGTGTCTGTCTGGCTGTGCAGGCAGGTTCCCGCCAGGTTCCCACGGTGTGCTGCCTTCTGATTCCAGTATGCTCTTGACCTTCCTGATCAGTATTCTAAAAGCCATCCTTTAAAAAAAAAAAGAGAATAAGTTCCCATTCCTACTTAAGGTCACATAAATTGGTCCACGTTCTCGATTCCAAAAGAAGACTGTCGCCATGTTATGAATAAAAGAGCAAGCCCCATGTTCAGTCGATTCAAGCCTGTGTGGAGAGCAAGTGTCTTCTTTTTTCCAAATTAGTGTCAGGAACTTTCTTCCCATCAAGAACTGAGGGGCCAAAGGAGTTTCTGCCAAGAAGTTTTGCAGACATCTTATTACTCTGGAGCTGAAGCTAAGTGCCGGGGGCTGGACACGCAAACACAGGCTGATTGTGGTGATACGACTTGACGCTGGTCAGAAGCAGGGTCTTCTCGGGAAGACTCCCGTGGTGCATGTTTGTTTTCAGATCCACCTCACAGGAGCCTGTCAGCTGTGGAGACGTGAGGAGATTTGTAGCTCAGACATTGTTCCATCAATAGCCACCTATAAAACCTGACCTTCTCTTTGCAGGTCTTATCCATCCCTTATCGCCTTTCCTCACTAGATACAGTTACCGTGCAGGGCAGGCCGTGCTCACACAGAATAACAGGCAGGTGGCTGTGACCCCAGAGCTCCTGTGGCCTCCAGTGATGGGGGACCACTCTTGTGGGCTGTTAGAAGGGACTTAGGTAGACACTTAGGAGCCTCTGGGCACTGACTAGGGAGCCAGGCTTGCCTGGAAATCATGAAGAAAGAACAGAAAAAGGCACAGAAATTTCTTTCTTCTGCCCCGAAATGCCAAAGAGAAGAAACCAGAAATGCACAGAATTGTTCATTTTCCAATCTTTTTGACTTGCAGCCCGCTGAGAGCTTTCTCAGCAGACCACTAACCACTACTTCTTCCTTTTGTGTCTACTTCCCTCTGTTTTGTTTTTACCCCTCACACCACATGTAAAGCAGGTCTGTCCTAGCTCAGGGGGACAAGAAATACCACCTGTAGGAGCAGAATCACAGGAGTTCTCCACCCGGAAGGAAGAGGGAAGAGGTCGATGTGGGAGTGGCATGCGTGGATAGATCCATTCAAACTCCTTGCATCCAAGGAAGGCAGAGAGAATGTACACTTATGAGGAGGGACAGTTTGTGAATAAGATTTCGTCTACAGAAAGGTCAGTCTCAGGAGGACACAGATATCAGAGGGGTCTTTGAGAGGCTACCGTGCTATTGGTTAAAATCTTGACATGCCCGTGTCTCTATTCATCAATGAGCCACTGCTTTTGGCTTGCGTATTAGGAGTAAGACCATCAAGACATTCTGCTTGGGAGAACACAATTGGAGAAGTGGCTTGTTTCCCACATTCACAAGGGTATTTCCTCTCTTTGAACTAAGTTTGGATTTCATGTTTAGAGAAATTTAGAGAAGTCTCAGCAGATGTCCTCACGGCTCACAACCCATGGCGAGAAGAGAGCACCTCAGTAAAGAATATACCTTCATAATCTGAGATGACTTTGGCTTATTAGAATACTACAAACAAAAGTGTAAGGCAAATGACACACCACGAATATCTACATCACACATAACGGGTAAAGAATTAGTACCCCTAGTTCATAAAGTACCCATAGAATTCATTAGAAAAAGACTGTTCCAATTTCTAGAAAATCAGCAAAGTTCTGATCCTAAGCTACTAATTGAAAAAAGAAAACACTGCCAAAACCACGTAAACTGATATTCAGCTCCACAATAACCAAATAAAGGAAACCTTAAACAATAAAATATAATTTCTATAAATTTTGTTTTTTCTTTTTTTAATTTTTTAATGTTTATTTATTTTTGAGAGAGAGGGAGGGAGCGTGCAAGTGGGTTAAGGCAGAGAGAGAGGGAGAGAGAGAATCCCAAGCAGGCTCTGAGCTGTCAGCACAGAGACTGACGTGGGGTGTGAACCCAGGAACTGAGAGATCATGACCTGAGCCGAAGTCAGCAGCTTAACCGACTGAGCCACCCAGGCACCAGCCCCCCCGCCCCGGCTAATTTCTATCATTTTTGTAAAAAAAGAAAAAAAAAAAGTAGACCACCTAGTGTTGAAACTTGTGTACAATGCTTCCAGGATCATATAATGTAAATCTTCTCCGTATTACGAGCCAGAAAGTTCTTTAGAATCCTTTTTCTAATAAGAATTGATTGTGAGGAAAAAATCAGAGATACAGACAATAGTTTCATCTCAGGGGCATCTGGGTGGCTCAGTTGGTTGAGCATCTGACTCTTGATTTTGGCTCAGGTCATGATCCCAGGGTCCTGAGATTGAGCCCCACATAGGGCTCCACTCTGGGTGTGGAGTCTGCTTAAAATTCTTTCTCTCTCTTTCTACCTCCCACCCCTGCTCATGCATGCGTGCTCTCTCTCTCTGTAAAAAAAAGTTTCATCTCAAAGTTTTTACAAAAATAGAAAAAAAAATAAAATTCAAAGTTGATGGAATGGCAAATGAGAATACATCTATATGATGTAATACTATCAGACTATTAAATCGAAGCTTTAGAATATTTAAGTATGAAAAATGTCCAAATAAGAAATCAGTACGAATGAAATATTGGGGAAAATCCCAAATACTTGGGAATTAACAACATACTTTTATATAGTTATTGAGTCAAAGAAAGATCATGATGGCTATTATAAACTATTTAGAACTGAATAAAATACTAAAAATTATACAATACTAAAAATAATCCAGAAGAAGGCAGAAAGAGTGAGCAGAGAAATACAAATCAGAGGAAACCAAAAAACAAACAAAAAAAAAATGGAATACGAAATCTAACCGTATCAATAATGAGCAAACTCTGGGATTTCGCTACACCAGTATTAGTATCAAAACCCCATAGCTTTTAATGCTTTTAATAGAACAGAAGAAAAGTTGAAAAGGAATGACCCAATGTACCATTTTAAGAAGCAAGAAAAAGAGGAGCAGAGCAGACTACCTATTAATGGTCTATTGTTGTGGAACAAATTACACAAATAGAGCAGCTGAAACCAGCAAACATCTATTGTTCCCAGTCTGGGTGGGTCAGGGGCTGGGGCACTTCCCTTGGGTCTTTGGTCAAGGTCTCATGGGGCTGATATCTGGATGTCAGCTGCCTGCATCCTCATAAGGAGGCTTAACAAGGGCAAGATCTGAGTTCCTCCATTTCCTTTCCACTGTGTGACTCAGGTCCTCTTGTCCTTGCTGGCCGTGGGCCAGGGACCAACCTCAGCCCCTCCACACGGCCCCTCTCCTCATGGGCCCTCCACAGTGTGTGGTTGGCTTCTTCTTTGAGCCCTGAAGGAAAATCTCTCTGATGCCTGACTTCCTTTTCAAGGCTTACCCTATTAGATAGCTTAGGTCATGATCTCATGGTCAGTGAGTTCGAGCCCCGCATCGGGCTCTGTGTTGACATTGCAGAGCCTGCTTCAGATTCTCTCTCTCTCTGCCCCTCCCTGCCTCTCTTTTTCTTTCTCAAAAATAAATAAAATAAAACATAAGAGAGAGGGAGAGGAGAGGAGAGAGAGAGAGAGAAAGAGAGAGAGAGAGAGGGAGAGAAGAACGCTTACTCAGCATATAAGGCTGAAACAAGTACATATTCTCAAGAAAGAAAGAGAACATTTCCCCCATGCTATACACACACCAAAAATGAACTTTAAATGGTGCATAGGCCTGAATGTAGATGCAAAAACTATAAAACTTCTAGGAGAAAATGGGGGAGAATGTTTTGACCTTGGGGTATACCTTCTTAGGTAGGAAACACAAAGGAGATTCCTAACATTAAAAAGTTGATAAATTGGACTTTATCAAAACTAAAGTCTTTGTCTCTTCAAAAAAATACCATTAAGAAAATGAACAGCGAGCTACAGACATAGAGAAGATATTGGCAACATGTAAATCAGACCAGACTTTAAAAAAAAAAGCAACTCTTGCAATTCAATAATGAAAAGACAAAGAACCCAAGAAAGAATGAAAGATGTGGACAGACTCTTCACAGAAGAAGAGCTGAGGAGAGCCAGTAAGGACTTGGGAGGATAACAGCCTCATGGATCCCCGGGAAACGAAAACTACAATGACATCAATTACGCTACAACACACACTCCTTGCAATGGCTTCAGCCACTTGAAAGATCGCAAGTGCCAACCATTGGCAAGGGTACAGAACAACTATAACTATCAGCGCTCGTGGGGGTATGAAATGATGTAGCTGTTTTGGAAAAGAGTATTCAAGCCTCTTGAAATGTTAAACATAAATCTACTATGTGACAGCAATTAGACTCCCAGGTATATACAAACGAGCAGTGGAAACGTGTCCGCACAAACACTTGTACATGACTTTTCATAGCAGTTTCATTCTTCACAACGACAAACAAAACAGTCCAAATGTCCATCTACAGATGAACTGATGACAAAAGCTTGGTGTAGCCACACAATGGAATATTATTCAGCAGTAAAAAGGACTGTGCTGTGGTGATTTGAAACAATGTGAATGAATCTCAAAATTCTTTTGCTTGGTGAATGAAGCCAGACACAAACGAGTGTATACCATATGATCCTATGTATGTAAAACTTTAGAAAATATGCTCTAATCTATAGTACTAGGAAGCATCTCGTGATGGCATGAGATGGTGTGAGGGGAAAGAAGTGTTCCTTAGGGCAGGAGAAAACTGGGCAGTGATGGAGATGTTTGGGATCTTGATTGTGGTGGTGGTTCATGGATGTATATATCCGTCGAAACGTCGAATTATATACTTTATTTTTAAAAATTGTTTACATTTATTTATTTTTGAGAGACAGAGAGAGACAGAGCATGAGCAGGGGAGGGGCAGACAGAGAGGGAGACACAGAATCGGAAGCAGCTCCAGGCTCTGAGCTGTCAGCACAGAGCCTGACGCGGGGCTCCAGCCCACAAACCGTGAGATCATGCCCTGAGCTGAAGTCGGACACTTCACCGACTGAGCCCCCCCAGGCGCCCCTCTAATTGTATATTTTAGGTATGTGTGATTTATTGTGTATAAATGACTCTTCAAGACATTTGTAAATAAATAAAATCAATATAATGCAAAGAAAGAAAATAGTGTCTTAAATCTTGATGCCTCAAATGTTACCTTTTTGACTAGTTGGACACATGATTTCCTCTTGGATGTTCTCCCAAATATTCCTCACTGCTCACAGGTACTGTTTGTCCTCAGTTTGAGGACCTGGATAAGGAGTTCTGGAAGGAGGGTCTGCATCCCCTCAGAACTGTTCTGTCCCCCTGCTGTCCCCATGTCTCACTGGCATCGCTACCTGTTCACCCAAGTGGCTGCCGTCTTGGCGGCTACTCACACGGTGGACGTGCCCTCCTGGAGAGGTGACTCTTACCGGCCCCAGGATGCTGCCTTGAGGCTCCCTTTTGTCACCACTCCTTTAGATGGGCTTCCCACAGCTGGCACCTCGTGGCATGTCCTGCTCTACCTATACAGCTTTACTCTTCCTGGAGCCCAAATTTGGGAGGCATTCGGAGCAAGATTTAAGCACAGACACAGATTTCACCTGGATTTCTTGCTCTCTTTAAAGACCAGGCACACATTCTGGATAGCATCTTGTACCTGATGATATGGAAATAAGACATCCAAGTTCCTCCTTCATAATAAAAATATGTATTTCCCGGCACCTGGGTGGCTCAGTCGGTTAAGTGTCCGATTTCGGCTCAGGTCATGATCCCGCAGTTCGTGGGTTTGAGCCCCACATCGGGCTCTGTTCGGACAGCTCAGAGTCTGGAGCCTGCTTCCGATTCTGTGTCTCCCTCTCTCTCTGTCCCTCCCCCACTCACACTCCGTCTGTCTGTCTCTCTCTCTCAAAAATGAATAAACATTAAAAAATTTTTTTTTAAATGTATTTCCTCTTTACGAAGGACCTCACTTTTGTCCCTCAGGAAATTAGCTCGCTAGCCGATTTCATAAGGCTAGGATTGAAACCTCGGATTGGATTGCATTTTGCTATCTGTTACACTTCCTGTTGTCCATAAGTTTCTGACACCCACAGGGAAAAGAATAACACCTGAAATACACTTATTACTTTTTATTCTTGAGTTAATTTTAGAGGCTTTCAAAGCGTCACTGTGCTATTTACTTAAAGTCATAAACAAGGCAGGTGTAAAATCAACGCTGTCCATGACTTGCGTCAGTTGATATACATCAGTTATCAGTGAATGTGCTAGCTTGCTAAGGCCTCCTGTTTTCATGGCTGTGAACAGTTCAGCGTCACCCCAAGTGATACAGGCTAACATCTCCAGCTCTTCTTTACGAATAAAAGTGACTCCAAGTGACTCTGCCCCTTTTCCAGACACTTAAGCACAAATGGCATGCTTTTTTGTTGCAGACTTTGAGGCTGGAGTTCTTTCTTGTCCAGCAAGAGAGCGGATGCAGAAATGATAACGAGAGAGGCTAATGTCCGGGCAGAGACAAGAGCCCTGAGTAAGGGTCCTTGCTCTGTATTTGTTAGGGTCAGGAGGCTTACATATGTAATGGACGTGCAGAAAGAAACATTAAAACAGTAATTATTAATTCATGTGTGTGCGAGAAAAGGGGTTTCGAAGGTATGCAGTGTTAGGGGTTAGGGTCAAGACAACTCAACATCTAGGCGCCAAGCAGGCGGCCGTTTACTGCAGGCACCGTACCTGTTTATCTTAACTTTTCTAGGGACTCAGTTGAATGGGGCATGGCACCTCAGGGTTAACAAGGCATCTTTCTCATGGGCTGACTGACGTGGGGCGCTTTCGCCCTGCAGTGGCGGCCTTCCGCCTCTACCTCTTCTCAGACACTTTCATCTGGCTAGACCATTCCTCCTTCCTTCTCTGCTCCACAGGCCCAGGAGGTGAAGGCCCACCTTCCCTGCCTTAACATGTGTCTCTACTGTGAAAATGTGCAGCATGTACTGAAATGCTGCCCATTCGGTTCCCATACAACATCGAGACTCAGGCACGGAGGAGTGGGACGGACCTTTCACCCAGCCTCCCAGACGGAAGGTGAGTGGTTGCAGAGAATGGGAAGAAGGTATCTGCGGGCCGCTCCAGGTATGGGGCTAGTGGTCCAAGGCCAGAGATATGCATGGGACATTCTCATAGCCTTCTGCAGCGTCATCCCGGTCCTGTCCTGCAGGGCCAGCTGGGTGTGCCTTCTTCACCTCTGAGTAGATGACTGCAGGTTCCTGGTGGAAACCCCACAAACCGTAAGTACCTAAGGACAGGTGAGAACAAACAGAAGGGAGAGAGAGCCAGAAAATCAGACCTACCTCAGCCTCCCTATGTGTCCTTGGTGAACGTGCTGTTGGATGGGATGAGGAAAGAAAAGTATTAGACTGTGGGTGACAACTTACAACCCACTCATGATGCACGTCAGCTTTTCCTCTGCTGCCTGAGCTGTTGACCACTCTCTCTGCTGGACTCTCCCCAGCCTCAGACAGAACACCCCTTCCCCACACACTGATAGAGCCTTCCCCTGCCCCCCAAATGCCCAGAGTGACTTTCCAGGTGATTTCCTTTTTTCTCCACGGCTCATTGCTCCAGCAAAGTGGGTCCCTGCCCCCATCCCATCCCCACTCAGGGCCTCTGTGGCCACACTGATTAGGGAAAGGCAGCACGTGTGGTTCAGTCTGTGCGGGGAAAGTGAAAGAGGCTGGAGAGGGGGTTGGCATGCCATGGCCACACAGCAAATTCCCAGTGAAGCATTAATAAAACTCAGTGTGTGTGTTTCTTCTATCTTTCCGAGGGGTCCTCTGGATCTCTTTCATGTATTTATTCAGCCATCAGTGGACATGACCTTTTTAAAAATATTTTTTTAATGTTTATTTATTTTTGAGAGAGAGAGAGAGAGAGAGAGAGAGACATAGAATCTGAAGCAGGCGCCAGGCTCTGAGCTATCAGCACAGAGCCTGACGTGGGGCTCGAACTCACTAACCATGAGATCATGACCTGAGCTGAAGTCGGACGCTCAACCGACTGAGCCACCCAGGCGCCCCAACAATGACCTTCTATTAAGCACTGGTAAGCTACAAAGGCAGAGAAATGACTACAAGTTCAGTCCATGTACTCAGAGAACCTATCATTTTTAGGGGGGAGAATGGGCGCGGAAGCAAATGCAGCAAGTATTATGGACGCCAAGACCGAGGTACAGATATGACTCTGTTCTCGTTCCAAAGGCTGGACACAGGGAGGGCTGACAGGAGCCACCGCAAGTTTCTCAGACATACCTGAACTATGTCTTGACATGTGAGCAGGAATCACCGGGTAAACTAGGTGGGGATAAGGACATTCCAGGACAAATAACACACTTGAGCACCAAAGCATGCAATTCCCCAGTTTGGTCAGGAAAAATGGGAAGGGTCTGCAGGGCTAGAGTAAGAACAGAGCTTTGAGGAGGGGAGAGGCAGGGGTCTGGCTTTGGAACGAAGATTCGCTGAGGCAGTTAATCTAGGCAAGGGTGTGATCAGCCGTGGGATCTCAGAGGGATCGTGCTGGAAACACAGTGGTGGGGGGCTGAGGAGGAGATTAGGAATAAAGAGACCAGTTAGGAGAATTATGATTGCCTACACCTTAGGTGAGAGGCTTACACTAGCAATTACCGGCCATGCATCCTTTCAAGAAATATTTGAAGACACCCATAGTTTCCTAAGCATTGAACTAGATGCTACTGATACGTTAGCGAAAAACAATGGTGTCTGTCCTCAGAGACTTTATGGGGCTCTGGTGGCAGTGCACACAGTTAGGAGGTAGGGACGTGGTCCCACAACAGCTGCGAGAGAGGAACGGAAGATGTCTTCCTTCCGTGTCACACTTATATTGGGAGGCCTGACCAGAGGCCCCCGCAGATCCACTCATACACTGCCGCCTCACCTCTGTCTTGGGAAGAGGTCTCACTTGGACATCCTTTTGTGTGCTGGTCGCTCCGGATCTGGGAATAAACCCGGCTGTCATCACCAGGACTCACTGTGAGAGAAAAGACCATAGCTAGTTGTAGTCAAGAACCCACATTCTAGATTATTCTCAGCCACCAAGTTCATAACTGCCTTCTGTCTCAGACACAGTGTGCCAGGAATGTCATTTTAAAATTGAGCATGACTCTGGGGTGTCTGGGTGACTCAGTCGGTTAAGTGTTCAACTCTTGATTTCAACTCAGGTCGTGATCTCATGGCTCATGAGGTTGAGCCCCCATGTCGGGCTCTGGGCTGACAGTGTGGAGCCTGCTTGGAATTCTCTCTCTCCCTCTCTCTCTCTGTGTCTCCCCTACTCGTGTTCTTTCTCTCTCTCTCTGTCTCAAAATAAATATATAAACTTAAAAAAAAATGGAATGTGACTCGGCCACGGGCTGTCGCTCAGTCTTCCTCCCAGCCTGGCTTGTCCCTGGAGCCCTGCACGCGTTAGGAAACCCTCACCATTGCTGTACACTGGCTGCAACTCCATTAGGGCTGCTGGCTCAAAGTGGGTGGGCCGCTGGGGGCCTATGCGGGAGGGTCCGGACCAGGAAGGTTCCTGATGCTTGTTGCGATTGCCCCTGTGACAGACGGGGAGAGACACAAGCCAGAGAAGTATTTGTGGATCATTCTGAGTCTCAGGGAAGCCAGTGTCCTGGAGGAGCCCAGCGTGGTTCACGGCTGCCTGCCCCCAGTGCGCGTGGCTCTCAAGAAAACCCAGAAGGTGTGTGATGCCAGATGCAGATGCAGCCCAAGGCAGCATGACAGAAAAGGTAGACAGAGACAAGGTCAGAGGGCAAAAGTGCACCGTCTCAAGTCTTTTTGATACAGTTAACACTTGTATTTGCCTAATTTTTTGTTGTTTTCAAATTTTTAAATGCTTAAACCCTGATACACAAAGACTTTTGCATTCCCACAGAACTTGACCTTGGTCTTTTTTCAAAGGTCCCTTTCAGTGTTCCAGCTCATATTACAATAATCTACCTTTCCTATAAGGTACCACAAAGGCTCTACAGGAAAAGGGTTGGGGTTTTTTCCCCAATTTTATTTCCTTCTGTGAATAATATTGTGGATTGGACACTGATCGCTTTCAGAAAGGGTTTTCTCAGTGAGTGCGTCGTGGAGGAATGAGCCAGGGAAAGAGTGAGGGGCAGCTGTGTGAAAGAGGGTGCCATTAAGGTGTCACTGGTCACCTCTCTGCCAGAACACATGTGAGGAAATAGAAGATTAACATGGATACAGATGACATCAGTTCTGAGTATACGTAGGGCTAAGTGAGTAGTATTCACAATTACGACTGAAAATGGCTTTCGCCAATCCCATTTATGGATTTCATGAGAATTTGAAAAGGTCAATTAGTGGTCCAGTCAAATATTTTTTAATGTGCATAATTCTGTGCCCCTGTCTTGTTATTATAAATAAATCGTGTAGATGTTTTCGGCACAGGAAGCAGAGACCTCACCTGGGTTCCCCAGTGGCAGCAACTTCTCCTGAAAAACAAACAAAAGATCACTGATGGTGGGTGAGCTGTAGGTAATGTGCCCCTACCTTAGAATGTCCTTTCCCGGAAATCAGATTCATTCTAGATCTCGGCTAAGGCAGATCTTAGAGAATGTCCGGCTACATGTCATGTCACGGATGAGGAAGGTGGGATCTTGAAAGGTGTTTGCCCAGAATTATACTGAGTGAAACCAGCATGCACTCTAAGGAGGGATGGCCACGTAGCACAAGAGAGACAACTTAGTATTTAACTCCGGGTCTAGTGCTTCCTCACTTCCTCTTCTCTATCCATCTGTGGCCTTGGGGGAGACAGGGCCCAAGAGACAGAGTTCTCCACACTGTGAATCACTGGGGCTCCCATAACAAGCTCAGGACTCTGTAACTGTGGCCCTTGCCAACCCAACTGTAGGCACGCACTGTTTTCTCCACACCCTGCCTTTCCTTCTCTTTCACCTGGCTGATTCCAACTTATCTTTCCTCCTCCAGGACTTTCCCTGGTCCGAGCAAGCTGTATGAAGTGACCTAGCTCCACGCATGTAGAACCCTGTAATATTAGATTCACTGTATTGGATGGTAATTACCCATTTGTATGTTTCCCTCTAACTCTCTCCACCATGAAAGAGTGTGTTACTTGAGGCTGCAACGCACCTTAATTATTTTTGTATTCTCAGTGGCTAGAATGTTAAAAATATTCCATAAAGATTTGTTAAATGGAACAAGTTGAAGTATGCATTTTGAGTACTAAAAAAAAAATGACCAGTTGACAATGTTATAGTAGATGATTACATGTAAACGTAATCTGTAAGCCTACTCCATCAGCCTTGAAAATATAGCAGTTTTCCATCATCACTGAAATACTGAAATGTTTGGTCTGTTCCAATGCAAGACTCCCAATTTCCCATCCCTGACCTTTGCCTATTTATCTGTGGCTCTCTATCTGTATCACTGGGCTAGGAGACCACAAGTTATTGCCCCAAATAAACATACTCATGAAAAATAACTGATTGATGTCTGCAAACCCTGAGTTAAACTGGAGGTGCATTGTCCTGGCTCGAGACTCCCTCCTTGGAGCAATTGCAATTCACATCAGTCAACAGCCCATGTCCTCCCTTGCCGGTAGGTTAGCTAAGTCCCAGGATGCATCTGCAAGTCAGTTTATCTCTTCATTTGTAAAACAGAGAACAGACCCAGAAGGTGGCTATCTACAAAACACAAGCTAATATCACTGAAGATATATGGGGCAGGCACAGTACTAAGCAGTTTATGTAGATAGCACCAAAATGGTAGATACTATTATACTGACCACAAATAAAGTGGGGTTTGGAGAGTATAATTTACCTGCAGTATAGCAAGTACTTGGCAAGTAACATTACTGGAATTTTCATCCAGGCAGCTCAATCACAGAGTCATTACATTTATCATTGCCTTTGGTAACAGGTTGGGTACACTCAGGCTTAAGGAGCAGGGCTCTTCTCTTTTAGAAAAATTTGAAAGAGCTGAGCTCCTCCTTGAGAAGACTGATCCATAGTGAGAAGGAATACTTTGCTATGAGGAAAGCACAGCCAGTCAGCAAGATTTTGAGATGAGAAAGGCAGATACCCTCTGATTGGTGGACTGTCAAAATTTCTTACTGAGCTTGTTATTGCAAACAACACCTCCTCTAGGGTTGCCTGGGTGGCTCAGTTGGTTGGGCATCCGACTTCAGCTCAGGTCATGATCTTGTACTCCATGAGTTTGATCACCGCATCGGGCTCTGTGCTAACAGCTCAGAGCCTGGAGCCTCCTTAGGATTCTGTGTCTCCCCCTCTCTCTCCCTCTCCCCTGCTTATGCTTTCTCTCTCTCTCTCTCTTTCAAAAGTAAATAAACATTAAAAAAAACACTTCCTCTAGATCTGGAGGTCAGAAACTCTTGAGCTCCTGTCTGCACGGAACACATAAAATGATGGGTACTAATCTTGCCTTCCCTGTGTTGTCTGCTGTTGTACTGACTGAGCAATCTGTTTTTTTAAACAATTATCAACTTCAACAGTGAGGTTTCAATGTCTGCACTTGTCATATGTTACTAACTAATAAGTGTCACCCACATAGGTGGTGAGATAGAGAGGGTAGTTTTGAAAGTAGGATGTGTAACCAGTCTTCCCTAAGTCACCAAGGTGCAGTGGAGAGAATTTGGAGTCAAGGGCAAGAAGAGCCCCAGGTGAGGCCTAACTCTGATTCTTAATAGATACATGAATTTGGAAAGTTGACTTCACTTATGAAATATCCTCATTTTTCATTTCTAATATGGTGATAATAATATTGATTGAATTGAATGTAGTTATTGAACAATTGGGAGAAGTAGACAAACTATAAAATTTCATATAATGGGATCTAAATGAATGACACATTTTATGATGAGTACTATTGGCATTAGTGCTTTTATTCTCTTTATATATTTAAAAATAACATGCACACATAATTTTATAGGTTATGTTATTTAAGAAAATACTAGGTAGCTTTAATATATCAGTCATAAGGGGTGCCTGGGTGGCTCAGTTGGTTAAGTGTCCAACTTTGGCTCAGGTCATGGTCTCACAGTTAGTGAGTTTGAGCCCCACGTTGGGCTCTGTGCTGATAGCTTAGAGCCTGGAGCCTGCTTCAAATTCTGTATTTCCCTCTCTCTGCCCCTCCCCTGCTCATGCTCTGTGTCTCTCTCTCAAAAATAAATAAATGTTAAAAAAATTTAAATATCAGTCATAAAATATTGGTGCCATTTTCATGCAAAGAACAGGACAGAGGCTCGTTAATCAACATGAAAAGAAGGGTAAAAGGACAATGCTTGACCAGCATCATTTATAAAAATATGTAAACTTTTTCATTAAACTGAGATCCAAATATTTTATTTGTTTGCTTGCTTGATTTTTCATATGAGCCCTAAGAAAGGGAGAACAGAAGCATCTGGCCTGACAGAAAAGGAAATGCCATGTTATGCCAGGCAGAGAGGCAGACAGAAAGTAAAGTTTTAGTAATTCCAAAATATAAAGTATTGAAACCTATAGGCACCCAAGGCATTGAATAAAAGAGTCCACTAATTCAAAAATCCTTGATTCATGAAAAATCATGTAAAGAGGAAAAATGCAGTCACAGAAGAATAAGGAAGGATGACAGAGTTCTTGTCAGAAACAATGCACACAAGAAGACAGTAAAGCAACATCTTTAAAATACTGAAAGAAGAAAAAAATCTCAACCTATAATTCTCTGCCAGCAAAAATGTCTTTCACAAGGAATACAAAATAAAGTCTCTTACAGACATGTAAAAGCTGAAATAATTCATCAGCAGCAGACCCATACTATTAGAAATGTCAAAGGAGATCTCTTAGGCAGAAAGAAAATGATACCAGATGGAAATATGGAGGTACAAAAAGGAAGGAAGGACGTCAGAAGTGGTAACTGCCTGATTAAATATGTAAGATTCTTAAATTATACTTAAGTCTCCTTAACAGGTAAGTGATTGTTTACAAAAATAACTGCAATGTAGCTAGGAAGGAAGAACTGGAGTATACAATGGTAATAATCTTACACTATATATGAAATGATCCAGTGTCACTTGAAGATAGACTGTGATAAGTTAGATATCTATACTCTAAACCCTAAAACAACCACTAATGTAAGTGAAACAAAGAATTATAAAGATAATAAGACAACAAAGGAAAAAAATGGAATCGTAAAAAATACTCAGCTGTTCTAAAAGAAGGTAGACAAAAAAGGGAGAAGGAAACAAAGAACAGATGGGACAGATAGAAAACAAATAGCAAAATAAAAGACTTAGATCTAACCTTATCAACAATCACATTAAGGTAAATGGTCTAAACACTTTAGTTAAAAGGTAGAGATTGACATTGGATTAAAAAGCAAGAATTAACTATATGCTATCTCTAAGCAATGCTTTAAGTATAATGGCACAAATAGTGCCCTTAAAAATAAAAAGATGGCTGAAGAAATACCATGTTAATACTACTTACATTAATATCAAAGACTATTTCAGAGTAAATGACACTAACAGAGATAAAGATATTATTTCATAAGGATAAGGTGGTCATTTCATCAAAAATATAAAGAATAGAAACACTAATGCACCTAATAAAAGACCTTCCAAATACCAAATACTGAAGCAAAACCTAATAGAATGCAAGAAGAAATGGATAATCCACAATTATAGTTGGCAATTTCAATACTCCTCTTTCAATAGTTGATAGACCAAGTAGAAAAGCAGTAAGGATATAGTAGACTTTGGCAACACTCTCAGTCAAGTTCACCAACAGACCCATACTATAATAAATGCAAAAAGAAGTACTTCAGGCTGTGAGGGTGCCTGTGTGGCTCAGTCGGTTGAGGTTCTGACTCTTGATCTTGGCTCAGGTCATGATCTCAAGGTTTGTGAGTTCGAGCCCCGCATCAGGCTCTGTGCTGACAGTGTAGAACCTGCTTGGGATTCTGTCTCTCCCTCTCTGGGTCGCTCTCTCTGTCTCTCAAAGTAAATAAATAAACAAGGAAAAAGAAAGAAGTACTTCAGGCAGGAAGAAAATGATACCATATGGAAATACTAAAAGGATGCAAAATACTAGAAGTGGTAACTCAGTGGGTATTACCTTGACATCAAGTCAAAGGCATGACAAGAAAATAAAGCTATCAAGCAATATCTTCCATGAACCTAGATGCAAGCATTCTTAACAAAATTTTACCAAACCAAATTGAACACTCATGACTAAGTGAAGCTCACCTCAGAAATGGAAGACTGGCTTAACATTCAAAACTCAAAATCCATATCAATTGACTGGAAAAGAAAATCATATGATCATCTCAATCCATGTAGAAAAATCATTTGACAAGCCTTTTTTCTACAAAAGCGCTCAGTAAATTACAAATAGTAGGGACTTCCTTAGCCTAATAAAGAGCATCTACAAAGAATCCACAGGTAACATTATCATACTTAATGATGAGACCAGACACTTTCCCCTAAGACCAGGAACAAGACAACCATGTCTGCTCTCACGCACCACTTCTATTCAACATTGTGCAGGAGGTTCTAGCCAGTGCATTAAGGCAGAAAAAGAAATAAAAGGAACCCAGATTGGAAAGGAAGGAGTAAAACTATCTTTATTTGCAGATGACAGAATTACCTATGTAGAAAATCTGATGGAATCTATAAAACAGAGACTGGAGCTAATAAATATGTATATAGCAAGGTTGCATGATACAAGACCAATATACAAAAATCAATTGTGTTTCTATACAGCAGCAACAATAAGAAATTGAAAATTTAATTTCATTCTCAGCGCTTTTATTAGTTTTATCCAAATTTCACGTCATGTGACTGTTCAAACATATCTCAGAGTTTATGGTTGGCATCTATGGCTATTGTCTATTTTTTGTTACAAATGGAAGACTTTTTCTTTTTTTTATTCCCTTTGTTCTCAGTAAGCTTTGAACCAGGGGTGGAATGGTAAATACTGACCTTTCTAATTTTTAATTGGAAGCAAACTCTGCTACCTGATTTAAGTCTCAAATTAAACATATGGAGTCACAACCTCATTGAGAAATTCATTTTGTCACTTGCCTAAAGAGTGCCGGTGAGTAGAACTGAGGGTCTAGTATCTGGAAGGGAAAAGTGGCCTCAATGGGATGCATCACATAAGTCCAAACTGTCATGGCAATGGCAAAAGTCACAACGCGAAGGGCAAGATGGAGACACCCACCTGATTTCCTTTGGGACCTGAAGTGACCCACCAGAGCAACAGTAGCAGCAAGGCCAAGCATGCTTAGCAACCACCCGAAGACTCCCACAGTGATATGGGTTACTTTGTTCATGGAAAGCCCTACATAGAAAGAGCTGTATTTGAGTTCCAGTGGCAAATGTTTCTAATCCAGACAACATGTCAGTGGGGGCTAGAGGGCTATCGGGGCAAGTTTCTCCCGGATTCTGAATTCTCCATTTGAATGATTATCTCCATGATAATTTGTACTTTTCAAAATAATAGCACATGATTGTTAGCATCTAAGATTGAAATAGATTCCCTTTCCTTCCCCCATGAAATCAGCACCAATCTCTAGAAGTCCCAAGCCTTGGGGTGCATGTTCGAAAGCGCTTTGATGCTGGTAGAATTTGTACAGTCTGTAGGGAAAATATTTTATTGACCTTAACTGTAACCTGTAGGCCAGCTACTCCCAACCCACCTGTGATGTTGAGTGACACCGCCTCGCTATGCTGGGCCCCCAGGCCATTGTCAGCCCCACAGGAGTAGTTTCCAGAATGTTCTGTGGTCAGAGAGAGGTTGAAAGATGCTCTTCCTCCAAAGGGGGCTGAGGTGTTCCCCAGGATGACATTCTCATGATAAAACCAGTACAAGATCGGGGGAGAACCTCTCTGGGCCTCACAGCGAAGCTCTAACACATCTCCCACCACAGCCTGGGCCACAGCAGGGTTGAAGGTGAAGACAGGGCGAGACACTGGAACTGAAGAAGGCAACACAATTCATTGGCAGTTTTAACTGAGTATGTATACCAGATAATAAAGGAAATATCCAGCATGGTTTAGTGGTAGGAACATGGACCTGGGATCAGGAGAACCTAACTAACTTTGAGTCCTCTCTCTGCCCTTTATCAGTTTTAGGACCTTGATGTTTTGAAAGTTTTAATCTCTCTGAGTCTCATTTTTCTAACACGCATTTAAAGCTGGTAAAGTTGTACATGTATATAGTTAATAAACAAACATTTGGGGTGCGTGTCCAACACTTCTGCCAGTGGTGTGGGGTCCTGGCAAAATCCAGAGAATGTAAAGTTCGAGTCACTGGAAGTCATTGCCGTATCTCTTTTGTCCTAACATTTTTCCTATGCCCCAGTGCTCCACTCCAGCCCCCAAATGCTGGGCACTTCAGGATAATCCTGGCCTGGATGAGGGGTCTCCTCTAAGTGGATGAGCATGTTGCTGTCAACATGAGCTGGAAGTGGGAGATGCACCATGCCTTGGGTCCTCTGGTGAGGAAAAATTTTATTTGGGAATACTGAGAACAACAGACTAAATATCCTACTGCTCAAGGAGTCAGAAGGCCAGAGAGGTTATCAGAGTCTGAAAGCCATGAGAAAGCTCCGTAGCTCTGGTTCCTGTGAGCACCCACAAGGAGAGACACTGTCTCGTAACCCAGACAGACATGTAGCAATCGGGATTGGATGGGAGTAGTGGCGGAGTACGTGGGCAAGGACTGGGCTAGTCATTTGTTCTTGGACAAAGGAATTGAGAAATAAAGCTTTCTATCTGCTAAGCCATCACACATCTGGTATTTTGGAAAGTCTGTGAGCCTCTAGTAGAAAGACTGAGTGGAATACATGGGTGTCAATGACAACGACAGAAGAAATAAAGGAGTTGGCTGAGTTTCGGAATGTGTCGTCACAAGGAAGAGTCCCAGAAGGTCTCCGGTGGAAGCCGAAGTGGGGAGTTTGCTGGGACATCACACCAGCAAAAATCCGAGTGGGCTCTCTGTTTGTGAGAAGACATAATCCGTTCTCAGCTGTGACTGCTGAGAGCGTATGCTTACCTCTGATGCTGAGTGACACCGCCTTACTGCGCTGAACTCCCAGGCTATTGTTGGCCTCGCAGGAGTAGTTTCCAGAATGTTCTGCGGTCAGAGAGAGGTTGAAGGACGCTCCTCCTCCAGATGGGGCCAAGCTGTTTCCCAGGGGGACATTCTCATGATAAAACCAGTACAGAATCGGGGGAGAGCCCCTCTGGGCCTCACAGCGAAGCTCCACCACGTCCCCCTCCATGGCCTGGGCCCTGGGCACCATGAGGGTGAGGACTGGAGGCGAAGCTGGAACTGGGGGAGACAGGGGGCCATCAGACAAGGTCCGTGACACTGTGACAGATTAATGGCTCTACTCAAGGACCCTAAAAGTAGACGCACTCCTTGAACCACGAGGAAGAATCCTGGATAATTTTGTTTTTTGTTTTCCTTACTACTTAGTCTTCTCCAGAAGAAGTAAATTGCCCCAACTGACTTTGCATCTTTGCTGTTCCTTGGTTGGCCATTACATCTTCATACCTCTGTTCCCTGCTTCCTTCAGAAGAGCCTCGTGGTTGACAGAGAACCTAAACCCCAGCTTGGGAACAGGCCAAATGACAGGAATGAGGAACTTACTTCTCAGTGTGATTCTGATCCGTTTACTGAGGATGGGGCCGTCCATGTTGTCGGCCGCACAGTAGTACCTCCCGGCATCCTGCTCCCTCACGGAGGCTATCCGCAGCTCTGCAGACAGGGCCCGCTGGGTCTTCCTGCCCAAACTCCTCGTTGAGCCCTCCCGGTGCCAAGAGAACGTGACAGTCCCTGTTCCCTTGGCTGCTGAGCAGATAAGGACCAGATCTTCTCCTTCAATCAGCTGGCCCACCGGGGGCTCGGTCTCTAGATTCACATCAGACACGGAGACCCCTAGGAGGACAGAGGAGGACCTGGCAGGGTCTCCATGGCAGGTGCTGCAGGGCCAAGGAGAAGGCTGGTATTTCTGTAAATAAGCCAATAGCAGCAGGTGCAATAGGCAGGGGTCTTTTATTTATTTATTTTAATTAAAAAATGTTTATTTATTTTTGAAAGAGAGAAAGAAAGACAGAGTGAGAATAGGGGAGGGGCAGAGAGAGAGAGAGGGAGACACAGAATCCAAAGCAGCCTCCAGGCTCTGAGCTGGCAGCACAGAACCCGATGCGGGGCTCGAACCCGTGTGCTGTGAGATCATGACCTGAGCTGAAATCAGAGGCTTAACTGACTGAGCCCCCCAGGCGCCCCAGCAGGGGTCTTTTAAAGGAGGAAATAAGGAATTGCAGGAATTTTGCAGGAATTGGAAAACTTGTCGCCCCCCACACCAATTCCCATCCTTGGGTGACGTGGGCACCATACCTATGATCTTCTTTTAAACCTAATGTTGACCACAGTCAAATTTTATGGATCCTTATCTCTGATGCATCAACGGGCCATGGAGAAAGTGAGAACACTGGGAAGGTTGCTCAGATCCTGATGTGACTTGATCAGAACCCAGACCCCTCTCCACCCTTCGAGTTTCCTCCAGTCTCAGCTCCATCTCCCCACATTCTTCCCTGGCTATTCCAATTGGTGATTCTCTTCCTCTTTTCCTGTTATTTTGGAGTAATTTCCAGTCAACACATGGACGCACTGTAAGGGTCTCTATGGGCTGCATGTGGTCATCAGTGCTTCTTGCTTTCTGTTGACCCACGAGGAAACACATCCTGTATGTGTTTGTGGCCCCCACAGGGCTGGGCACCCTGTACGCAATCAATAACTACTATCACCTAACTCAGAAGAGAATGTTACAGGGAAGTTAGGCCAATGCTGAGCATAGGAGAAAAGGATGACGGGATGCCTGGCTATTACTCTCAGACACATTCATGATCCCAGGGAGCAAGAGCTGCCCCACAGACACTCACTCTGAACACGTATCTGGGATCCTGGGCTTGTTTTCATGATCCTGGAAGTCGTTGCCCTTGCTTGGCACCAGTAGGATGCAGAGTCTTCACTCCACACGGTGGGGATATGGAACTCCGGGGAGTTGCTCCAGCCGGACCCCAGAGCCTGATGTTCTTTGAAGAAACAGAACTGAAGCCTAATGTGTGACTTCTGTGGAGGAAGCCAGGTCTCACATTTCAGGGTCATAGGGCTCCCCTCGATGGGCTGGGAGGGGCTGGCTGTCAGCACAGGACTCGGAAACAGCTCTAGAGAGAAGAACAAATGTAGTTCCTGGGGTAGTGAGGCTCTGAGCTCCCAGAGAGGTGTACCTGTGTCCTCAGGACCAGCGTCCAGAGGTAGGGACCCATGTGGATGGAGCCACCCCTGTCTCCCTTCCGTGGCTGCTCGGAAGAGGTCGCTCATGCAATTCCCACTGACAAGCACCCTTCTTCCATCCCCACATGCTGATTCCTTGCCAAGCCTGTTACTCATAGGAGTGTAGCCATTACCTTGAACTTGGATCTTTAAAGGTTTTGAAGTTACTGTCCACGGCCTCCAAATGGATTCCCCAGAAGCAGTACAATGATACGTGGTATCATCATTGAAGGGTGGATATACTGTGATATTTGAGTTATAATGATTATGACTTTCAATTTTTTCTTTATTTCTGTAGTAAATTTTTTCCCTAATACTTTCTTCCTTTTCCCCTCGGCATCTCAGAACTACTTGATCTCCTTCAAAGACAGGGTGTGAGGCCTGGAGGATCAGCCAGTCTGCAAAGAGTGAACGAATATACTCTATTTCTTTCCTCAAACTCTCATTTCCACCCAAGAAGAAAGAGCCCTGCCTGCACCTGTGAACGTCCTGCACCAACATTTGGCCCCAGGACCCTGTACTCCCTTGTCCTAGGACATTGAACTAATTTTGAGAACAGGTCCTTAAGACATCTTCATAAGTGTCATTAAATAAAAGAGAAATTTTCCCCCTATCTTTCTTCAGACCTGAGTCCCTTTCTGCCCAGTGGCTTCTGGGCTACTGACTCGTCTCTGGATGGAAGAGATGGACAATGCACAGTCCTCCGCAGCCCCATCTCCTTATTCTCCCCCCTGGGGTCAGCTCACCGAAGAGCCTAATGCCTGCTCACAACCCTGTCTGGGTTCCCTGCCTTCAGCCAGGCTCCAGACATGCGGCCCAGGGACTGAATTTCAGAGACTCACCCCCTTCTTTCCTCACCATTTAAAAACTGCACACGCACAGGATCACTGCGGGAAGATCTTTGGGTCTTGCAACTGTAATCTCCAGATTTTGTTATTTCGAGTTCTCCAGATTGTCTTTTCAAGGGACTCCCATTGTGATGCCAAGATACAGATTCCCAGGCTAGAGGATGGTGATCCTTACAAATGAGAGTCACTGTCTCTCCTTTGAAGGCGGTGGACCATGGAGGTTCTAGGAGAAGTAAAGCCTTTGGAAGTGCTCCTGAACAGGAAAGAGAAGAGTTCAGGCAGGTGAAGGTGAAGGGGACGTGGGTGGACACCAGGGGAGGGCCCAGCCTGCAGCCAGGCTGGTTCCCATTGGGAAGGGAGCCGACACCACCCTGGGACATGCTTGGGGCAGAGTCTGCTCTTCCTCATCCTTTGCCCAGCCTGGAGGGGGGCAGGTGGGTGTCACAGGAGAGAGGTCTCAGGTCCCTGGCGTGGGCTCGGAAAAGCTCGGAAGATGTGACGAGTAGCTGGGCAAACACTGTGCTGGCCTCTGAGGGTGAGCTGATTCTGAAATGCTTTGTCCTCTACATTCCTGCCGAGGCACAGGTGGGCCTGGGCTGCGTGCACCTCAGAAGCCCTTTCTAGACTCTGAAAAACCACTTCCTACTTGCTTGCTCACAATTAATAAACACTTTTGCCACTTTCGTTACTTGTAAACCTTGCTTCACTTGAGATTTCATGGGGAAGGCAACTTAAGTCAGACACAATAAAAAACAGAGGGATACAAAGAATTGGAACCGAGAGGCATGGGCTGCCTGAGAAATCGCCTCTGTGGATAGAACTGCCGCTGACCAATGGGACCAGAAACTGAAGTGTGACCGCAGCACGGCCTCTGTGAATCAGAGCCATTTCTCTGTCCTTTGACGGTGGCTCTGGCTTGAACATACAGGGTGGCGGTAGTTGGTCCTTAGGGAAGAGAGGAGACACATGGAAGGTTCTGGGCATCATCCTCCTGCCTCTGCAAATGCTTCTTTCACTTGCGCAAAGGCGGGCAGAACCGAAGGCTGGAGAGATCACAGGAAGCTCTGCTCGCCAGCCATGGCCACAGGTGTCACCACTGGTGTTGACACATCCCCGCAGCCCCCACTTACGGGGCCAGGCCAGGCTGGCCCAGAGGACCCTCGCCCAGAGAGCAGGAGGAAGAGCAAAAGGAAGACTGACCTGCTGACTGTCGTCCGGGAGCTGCGTGAGAGCCAAGGGTGAAAGGTTAGCACGGGCCATGCTGCGGCAGCGTTTTCAGTTAGACTGAGACATTCCCCGCAGCCCGGCTACGGCCACGGCTGCTTCTCAGGCTCTTCCTCCCATTTCCTGGCCCACGTTCCATACCTCCCACGGGCCCCCTCACCCTGCCCCCCCCAACAAAAACACAGCCTGTGATTTACGGGATAAACAGGAATGGCTGGGGCTCCACGCCCCTGGCCTCCTTGCTGTGCTCGAATCAGCAGGTGCTCCCTTCTCTGGCCTGAACTGGGCATTGAGTCAGGGGCAGAGAAGGGCCTGAAGAAATGGCTTATTCCCCCACCGCACCTCACTGCTTGGGCACCATTCCCCCTACTTTTTAAAAAAAATTTTTTTTATGTTTTTTTATTTATTATTGAGACAGAGAGAAAGAGAGCATGAGTGGGGGAGGAGCAGAGAGAGAAGGAGACACAGAATCCGAAGCAGACTCCAGGCTCTTAGCTGTCAGCACAGAGCCTGATTCGGGGCTCGAGCCCACGAACTGTGAGATTATGACCTGAGCCGAAGTCGGACGCTTAACCGACTGAGCCACCCAGGTGCCCCTCCCCCTACTTCTTTCAACCTCTGGTTAAACATTGACTTAACATCTCAGCTGTGTTGCTCTGCACACCTTCCCTCCCTTGCCCGTGTGGGCCCTAATTGTTTATCTGAGTGTTTAGAGGTGAGGTCTGGCAGGGAGAAAACGCAGGCTTCCTAGGAGGTGAGCGAGGACACAAGGGGGAAACCCGGGTACCACACTTGGCTTGCTCTGGCGGTCTCTGGAGCCTTCTGGTTATCCTGGGCGCTGGCTCCACTCACTTCCCACCTCTTGCCGTGTCTCTGAAGCCCAGGAATCAGAGACAGAAGCCTCTCCGTGGTTTTGCCCCCCGCCCTGGTTTTGGCCTGGCTGACATTAGGAACGTAGGCCCCCAGCCCAGTCTGGGCTCGACTCACCCAGGATCAGCAGCAGCAACGACAGAAGCATGGGTGCCGGGCCTGGCCGAGGGCAGGGCAAGACTGTCTCACCAAAAGCCAGGCTTGTCGCCCTTCTGGAAGGAAGTACAGAGGGCAGGACGGCCCTGCAAGAATTAAAGAAGAGGAAGCAAAGTGATCGTATCTTGCTTGTGTCCTCAGAGCATGGCGTGGCTACCTAAATGCCATCTGTCTTTCGGGGCTGGCCGATGTGAGGTTCTAGATGTCGGTGGCCGCCTTGCGACAGCTCCCGTCTGTCAGCTTCCCTGAGGCTGTGCCTGGCTTCTCTGAAAAGCCCACACTAGTAGATTTGCTAGTATTCAAATCACATTTTCCTCATTTTTCAGGTGGAAACCCCCTACCTTATCTTACATTCACACACACTTTAGTGTCACATGAGGTACCAGTATAGACACGGGTGGGGAGTGTGCTTGTGGGCACGTTTTAGAGTGTGGGCCCCACAAAGTCAAGGTGCCAAAGCAGATGTAAAATCCTTTTTGACCTTTGCATACGCTGGCCTGAAGCTGCTGAAGAGGAAAATAATGGAAATTTGCAGGGGTGCTGGGGTGGCTCAGTCAGTTGAGTGTCCAACTCTTGATTTTAGCTCAGGTCATGACCTCAAGATCATGAGATGGAGCCCCTGCATCTGGCTCGGCACTGACAGCGTAGAGCCTGCTTGGGATTCTCTCTCTCTCTCCCTCTCTCTCTGCTTCTACTCTGCTCACGCAGGTGCTCGCTCTCTCTCTCTCAAAATAAAAAACTTAAAAAAAAATAATGGAAATTTTCAGATTAGCCAAGCGCCCTGCTGGCTCAGTCTGCAGAGTATGTGACTCTTGATCTCGGGGTTGTGAGTTCTAGCCCCACATGGGGTGTAAAGATTATGTAAAAAACAAAAACAAAACCCTCTTCAGATTCACAAAACGGGCTTCCCGAAGTCCCACCCACACCTGCGCTGCAGGGGGGTGAGTGGACAAGCGCACAAACAGGAAGCTGTTCGGTGCAGGTGACAGTGGTGGGACCCCACCCCCACCCCATGATTCTTACCATTGCAAGATGCCTCCAGCAATAGCCATCAGGAAAGGTGGGGGGAAGAAAAGGTTCACTACTTACATGTGCTGGAAACGACATCACACGCCTGTGGCTACACGAGATCACGGGTCTGGGGTTCTTCGGCTTTTATTGGGGTCTGGGGGTCGGGGGGACCACCTAGGGTTTCGTGGGCTTACTCTTTATCAGTGAATTTAAAATATAAGAACAGGAATTTAAATGCATGAAGAACAAAAACAAGCGGTCCAACTGGTCAGTTACCAAAATCAACCAAGATCAACCTCAGATGCTGCAGGCAGGCGCCCGCCCTACACAGACGCCACCACACAAGCCTGGTGTCTGACGCGGACCTTCCTCAGAGACGCCCCTCCTGGCCTCGCGGTCCAAGGGTCCCTCCTGATTACTTCCTGTTTCAGCCCCACATGGTTTGTCGATCTCCCTCCCCAGGTCTGAGGGGTTCACGGCCATTATTTGCTTATCTTTCTGGGCCTTTCTCCCTCCTGAAACTCTAACGGTGTGTTGATCAGCCTCCTGGGGTTTCTCCCTTTCCTTTCTTCACTCTTTCTCATCTTTTCCTCTTCGCTCCCCCGACTGCAGTATTTCCATCAACCTGTCTTCAGTTGTCTGGTCCTTGCTTTCGCGGGGTCTCGTCGGCCGTTGAATCTCTCCCATGAATGTTTCAGGTCCATAGTGTTCTTCTGTTCTGATTCCTGTTTGGTTCTTTTACGTAGTTTCTGTCTCTTTGTTGTAGCTCTAGCTTGTCCATGCATGGTTCCCTGGACCTCAGTGAGTGTCTTTATGGGATTATTTTTAATTCTCTGTCAGGTAAATCCTATAATTCTGCTTCATTAGAATTTGTTTCTGGAAATTAAAAAACATTAATGTCTATTTATTTGAGAGAGAGAATGAGTGTGAGCAGGGGAAGGGCAGAGAGAGAGGGAGACCCAGAATCCGAAGAAGGCTCCAGGCTCTGAGCTGTCAGCATAGAGCCCGACATGGGGCTCGAACTCACAAACCTGAGATCATGACCTGAGCCGAAGTTGGATGCTTAACCCACTGAGCCACCCAGGCGCCCCAGGGAAAGTTAAAGTGTTACTATATTTGGCACGTGTTTGCCTGCCTCTTCATTTTCCTTGATTCTCTGGGTAGGTGTCTATTCACTAGACAAAGAAGGCACCTTTGCAGGTCTTCGCAGACTGGCCCCATGCAGGAGAAAACCCGTAGCAATCAGCCCATCTAGAGATTCCGGGGTGCTCTACACCCCTTTCCCTCCTCGGGGAGAAACAGGTAGCTGTGATTTCTGTCCACTTTCTCTGTGCTGAAGTGGGGTGGGATCAGCTATGGGGTCCATCAGCCCAGGTACATCGCTACTTTCCCTCTGGCAGTTAGACTACACAAACCCATCGGAGCATCGAGAGTATTGAGACAGATGTTAGTTCTTCCGACAGCCTCAGAGAAGTTGAGGTGCTGCATACATGAATCAACTCTTTCCCTTCCCGGGGGAGGAAGCTGACAACTGGGATTTTTGTCTTGTTACTGTGTGCTAAGCAGGGGAGGATCACTGACATCTTCCAGGGCCATCTACAGACTCTCCACTCTTCCCTGGGTGGCTAGACCTGTTGGAACCCCAGACTGGCCAGGCAGAAGATGGTCCTGCAGGAAGCAGGGGGCCCCAGATGCAGGAACCGACCTCTACCTCCTTTGGGTGAAGCCAGGTTCTAGGGACTCTCTTCCTGGTCTTGTGGTGCTGTGTCGGAGGCAGAATCCCCAGGGTGAGGGTCCCCAAATCTTGGCTCTGATGGGTCTCAATTCATGTTCTCATGGGACATAGAAGGCTTTCATTAGTTTCTGATTTCTTTCACAAAGGGAATTTGTCTGTGAGCCTTTGCTGGGTTGGTGTGTTTGTGGGAAGAAGGCGTGGGCAGGGCTTCCCATGCGGCCATCTTGCTCATATCCCAAATGCCACTGTGTTTTCAGTGCCCACTTCCAGAGCTTTGTCATCTGGTAATTTGTCAATAAGTAGTTGCTGAATAAGTGAAAGACCAATGAACGACAAAGAGCGGGATGACAACAGAAGAAGTTCAGACATTGAGATAGTTTCTGGGGCGCCTGGGTGGCTCAGTTGGTTAAGCATCTGACTGAGCTCAGGTCATGATCTCACAGTTCGTGAGTTTGAGCCCCGCTTCAGGCTCTGTGATGACAGCTCGGAGCCTGGAGCCTCTTTCAGGTCCTGTGTCTCCCTCTCTCTGCCCCTCCCTCACTCGTGCTCTGTCTCTCTCTTTCTCTCAAAAATGAATACATGTTAAAAAATTTTTTAAAAAGGATATTTCCTTAGTCACTCCCAGTTAAAGGTTTCTGCAATATTCTGGAGATGAGGTATTGGTTATATTGCTCTAAATTACATTAAGCTATTTATTAAAACTGTACTCCATTTGTTGTGTAGTGTGGGGTTATTGTAAAGTATTGATTATACAGAGTGTGGACGTCACTTCTTCTACGAGGTTTTCCCGACCTGCTGACTTTGAGCTGACTGTTCATCGTGGGTGCTTCAATAACACTCTGATTTCCTCCGCAGAGCGTTCAGCCCGGTGCAGCCTAATCTCTTGGGTCTTTGACAGTATTTCCCAGAAGTGTCAGCACCTTTAGGGAGGGAACTGGCTCAGTTTTGATTTCTCTGTGTCTGGCACAACTGGCAACAGAAGAAAGAGTCCATTGAATATGGGCAGCTTTGAGATGTAGTGTGTTCAAGTCAGACTTACTCTACACACGAACAAATACCAATTCATTCCATGGTCAAAGGTGGAGAGGATGCCGATTCGTGCTAGCCATTATTTCCTGTGTCTGGAAAGAGGTGCTCGGAAAGCAGCCTTCTGAATGCCCTGGCCCCTGGGGTGCCAAGAACACTGGCTTTTCTATCTTCCCCTCCGCAAGGCAAGGATGTGTCATGTGCATAGTATAGTCTCAGCTTCTAGCACAATGCATGCCGTTAAGCGTCGTGTTGCCAGATACAGCGTCCCCAGTAAGTTTGAATTTCATACAAAAAACACATATTTTTTATTGTCACTACGTCCCATACAATATTTGGGATACATTTACACTAAAGAAGGAGTCGTTGTGTATCTGAAATTCAAATGTAACTAGAAGTTTTGTATTTTTAGTTGCTGCATATGGCAAACCTAACTGGACAGAATCACTTCCGATTTGCATGAATAATGTGATGAGCGTTGTGTCGGGGGCACCGGCTCTCGGCCGCGTGTGGGCACTCCCGCTCACTCCTGGGCTCGCCCCACCCTGGGAGAAAGGAAATGATTTACCTGGTAAATTTGGGGGAGTAATAAATGAGGGGTGCCGAGCCAGCTCCGCCTTGGATGCAAGCCTGCTTGTAGAGAGGTCTAGTCTCTGTGTAGGCACAGATCTTCCCCGGCACGGGAGGGAATCTAGAATTGTGAGAGCAAATTCTCCGAGACCCAAAAATTGGAGCATAGGCTTAAATATAACATAAATAAAAACAAAGGAGCCGCATATTCACAAGGTGGGCTTTCGGCATTGGGATTTAGTGAGAGGAGAGCATTTGCAGATGTCAGAGGCTCATACTGCACCACCTTTCCAAGTTTACGGAGCCTGCAGCCTCAGGGCGTATGGTGTTGTGACCTTGCTAGGTGACATTGGCTTGCGGTGCTTTTATGAAATAGACCAGGGGATGTTTCTACAGGGCAGGACTACCCCATGGATACCAATAAGGAAAGGGTTCAATAGCCTCATGGGGGACCTGGGGAGAGCTGGGGAAAGCCCTTGTGAGCAGGAACGAACGAGGCAGGGCTGTAACTGTGGACACTAAGCACAGGACGATCATGAGGGCTGCCTGGCAGCAGAGCCTTGGTGGGGGAGGGTCAGGGGTGACCCCACAGAGGCCAGGGTAGCCTGAGGAGCTTTCTAAGGCGCTCACAGCTTCAGCGTTACAACATGGTTTAGTGCAAGTAGAAATCTGTAAAGCTTTTTAAGGCCCTGGTGACTGGGTGCTTTTGAGCTGTAATGGTCCTTGTGAGCTACAAAACGCCAGTAACAGTCCAGCTTCTAGGCCTGCTCGTGTCAGGCTTAGAAAGTCTCCTGCATCAGTCACCCCAAACTCCACCCTGCATGAAGGCCCAAGATGCAAATTGGAGGGTTGTTCTTGAATTCCTCTGGTATTCCCTAGGCTCAGGGGTGAATGTATTTGAAGAACTGGTGGGTAAGGTTCAAGACTATGTAGTTATTATAAATGGGCACACAGGGCTTGCCTCCAGACACACACACAGCAGTTTCATTTCCAGAACCTGCTGACACGTACCTTCCACCTGGACGGAGTGTGAGCCACAAGGCGGAAATGCCTCCCAGGCTTCCCAGACCCACACAGGCAGCAGCCCGTCTGCCTAGTGTTGCTCACGCCCCACTCGGTCCACAACCACAGTGTCACACCTTACTCAGAGGGGAAGTGAAAGCTATGGGGAAGGCACAAAATAGGTGGTTCCCACCCTCCCCGAAAATAGTAAGGGTTTGGTGCTGGCATTAACCTTTTGCTGGAGGGTTTCTCACCACTGACTTTATGTTCAAAGGCTCTGGGTTAACTGACATCAGCTGACTGGCATCCTACTGATGCCAACAGAGAATTTTCTGCCCTCCTTCCTCATATGGGACTGGGTCTCTGTTAGGGGCCTTGAGGATATTAAACACAGGTGCTGGGGCATAAGTGTACTCGGTTCAAGGGCAGAGGGATGGCCTCTTAAAATCCAGTGGGTGTGGGGCCTGGGGTCTGTGCTGTGATAATCTTCTATGTTGTATTAATTCTTTGAAATCATTAAAACTGTGTGGCTCATGAGAGTCTCATCAATGCAAATTCCAAGGTCCTGGAAGAAAGTGCTCGGTTCTTCCGGAATAGGCCACCTCCCAAGGCCTCAGCTACACCCGGACTGAGAGAACTGCCTCCGAGCTGAGATGGGGCAGGGTGAGAAATCGGGGTGAGGGGTTACCTTCATTTCTTTAGACTTTCAACTCACAAAACATATGATGTCAGGGTTTGATTTACAGTGAAACCCTGGTTTGGAGCATAATTTGTTCTGGAAACATGCTTGTCATCCAAAGCCCTTGTATATCAAAGCAAATTTCAAGAACCATTGGCTCAGTTGCGATCTTGTGACGTTGGGCGTCACGTACGACTCGGATTGCAAGACATCGCTTGTTTATCAAGTTAAAATGTATTAGAAATGTTTGCTCATCTTTCAGAACGCTCACAGAACACGTTACTCGCAATCCAAGGTTTTACCGTATTTTGATTTTAATGTGTCTGGAATTTCTCTTACAGGGGGATATGATCTTTGAACCTCACTTTCTTCCCAGGGATGTCGACAAGGGAAGGAATGTACAGGAAAACGTATGGCATCTTGATATTGTAATTATACTATTGGAGGCTCTTAGGTTACTATTTAATCTCATTGCAGAAACCCTGAACAGTGTCTTGGGCTGAATTTGGGATGGAAAATATAATTAGAAGCGAATTTTCTCCCTGGGATGCCCAAATGGCATTATTTAATTAGTGTTTTTTCCCCAAGTCAGTGGGAAGATTGCACAGCCTGCCCAGCGGTGTGGCCATCGGGTATCCCCAGGAACAGGGCTGGTCTTGAGGAAGCAGCTGTGAACATGGCTGCGATGCGCAGGAACTTCCAGGGCAGCTGTCGGCTGCACAAGAGAAATGAGATCCCTAGAATCCTGCAAAAAAACCAATACGAGCTCTCCTGGCAAAGGGCAGCAGATGTGACAAAAATTACACTTGCTTCACATAGTCACTCACAAAACACACTCCCTGTTTCAAATATTGGCGGGTGTTTGTGTCAGTTGCCATTATTTCTTTCAAAACACTTGGTAGAATTGCCGACAATACCACCTGGGCCTGGAGTTCTCTTTGTCGCAAGTTTTAAACCATTGGTTCAATTTCTTTCCTAACTTGCAGTCGTATTTCGGTGTTCTTTCTCAGATGGCGTCTTTTTCCATTTATTTTTCAATATTTCTTCCTGGAAAAAAATTTTTCTGGCAACTGTCCATCTAATTTTCATTTTTACTAAAATTGTGTATTACCTTCTTGTGTTAATTTTTTAAAGTTTATTTATTTATTTTGAGAGAGAGAGAGAGAGCAAGCGAGTGAAAGAGTAGGGGAGGGGCAGAGAGAGAACTGGAGAGAGAGAATCCCAAGCAGACTCCACACTGTCAGCACAGAGCCCAACAAAGGGCTCAAACTCACGAACTGTGAGATCGTGACCTGAGCCAAAACCAAGAGTCGGACACTTAACGGACTGAGCCACCCAGGTACCTCTTGTTTTAATTTTTAGTAACTTCAGAATGTATAATCATGGAACGTTCTTCATTCCAAATATTGGTTATTGGGGCCCTCTCTCTACTTCTGTCCTGATCAGCCAACCATGGGTGTGACCTGTATCTCCTTCCTTCTTTCGAGTGTGACTCATGGTGTCTCATTTCCTTGTGGGTCTGTTGTTGTGTGCTTATTGCATTTGGAAAAGAATGTATAGAATTGATTTGAAGACTAAGTTGAATTTGAAATTTCCCAAGCATATTTAGCTGCTAAAATCCATTTTGGAAAAAATCGGTCTTTTGGAGGCACTAGTAGTACGGGAGCACCTTAAACCTTGTCCAAGCATGGATTTACCCAAGTGACCTGAAGCCAGGCACCCATTTGTAGGAGGGCCAGCTTCCTTCCAATTCCCTCTTACACTGGCAGTGTGGCCCTTTGAGGTCCCAACCCAAAGGGACGGGTGGCTTACCAGATTCCCAGAGCTTCATAGACCCTAGACTTTGAGTTTTGTTGCCAGCCTTACGAGGCTACCTCCATCTCAGCTCAGTCCCTTACCATCATTCCACACGGACATTCTGCCCCTTCCCCATATTGTCACAGGGTATGACAGCCCCCAAGGTTTTTTGCATTCTGATCTTTATAATTCTGATCTTTATCCCAGATCTCTATAGCTAGTTGAGAGGACTTTTTTCCTTTTTCGGGGGGCGGGGTGGGGAAGGGATTGGAAATTTTTGGAATTGTACCTCTGAAAGAGTAACACTGCTGAGATGAAGCATCTTTAACCTGGAGATCCAACGTCTTGTTCACCTTCACCTTCTGGTAAATGGAGCCACCAAACTCTGTCCTGCTACTCACTTCCATGTCTGGACTTCATGAGTCTTGAAGACAAGCAAAGTGGCTCTGGGTCACTTGGGACATTGTGATTTCAAAATTGGTTTGTTTGCCAGCCAACCAGTCCCCCTAACTTAGCACCGAGCACCCCGGAGCCCAGCGAGGTGAAGACTCTCATCGCAGCCCAGGCTCATGTGCTTCTGCTGGTGCCCTGTCCTGAGTTTAGCTGTCCCAGCCGCCCCAGTGTGAGCAGCAGAGAAGCATGAATCAGAAGTCATCTTCCCCACACGTGCGAACTCACCTTCCCCGATAGTCTCGGTGTACAGCGTGGGGTTGTGTTCTGTTTGCTCCCCAAACATCAGGGCGCTCGGTCCCCCTGCAACTGCTTCCAGGCTGCCCTTGGCTGTGATGGTCTCACGGTTGGCTGAGGCTCAGCTGGTGAATTTCAGTCCATTCTAAGACTTCGTTTTTATTTCTAGCCCTTGGGGAAGACGTCCTGGTGGACTTGCCAAGTCCAGCACATGTGGGGCACAGCCATCCTCTCCGTGGCGGCTGTGGCCCCAGGGGGCAGGCTGTCCTGAAAGTCACACGTCTGTTTCCGTTTTCTGGTGCCTATTACTCACTTACAAAGGTGACTAACGACACTCATTTCTATCTTTTGAAACAACTCCCTCCCACCCTTCAATTACGAGTCCCTCCCAGACTCTTGAGTTTACGTAATAGAATTTTGAAAATTCTTTTTGTGTTTTCCTTTCTATCATTTAGCAATTGCTTATTGAAGCAACACCGCCATCTTCCAGTAGTTCACCAAGACGGTCGACACAAAGGGAAAGAGGAAGGGTTACCCCTGCTGTGTGTTCTCCAGGACTTTTAGGAAGCGTGGGGTGGTCTCTTTGGCCACACACCCGTGAATCCATAAGAAAGGTGATACTGTGGCCATGACGGGAATGCCCAAACAGCAGTGCCCCACAAACGTTCCCATGGCCAATCTGGAAGAGTCTAGAATGTCACCTGCATGCTGTTGGAGTTGTTGTAAACACAGCAGTGAAGGGCCTGCTTCTTGCCGAGAGAATTAATGTGTGTGGCAAGTGCATTAAGCACTCAAAGAGCCGGGCTCGCTTCCTGGAGTGTGTGAGAGAGAAGGAAGCTGGGGAGAATGTTCCTTGGGTTCCACGGAGCCACCAGCCTGCTCTTCCCAGGAAAGCACGCTGTGTGAGAACCCGTGGAAAGGAGCCTGAGCTGCAGGGAACCCATTCCCTAGGAATCCAAGTGTAAAATAAGTATAAAAAAAAAATAAAAGGACCTGAAGACTGTAAAACTCTTTTTCTTAACTGAGCAGAAATGTGGCGCCCCCTCCGTCAAAGAAAGATTTAAAGCAAACTTTGTGTCCTAATCCATTGGGTGATGTCTTTATTCAAGTTTGGTGGGGTTTTTTCTTGCTGAAAGATGTGAGGTGGCTTATTATGTAAGAGAACATACTCAGTTGGTTAGGAAACTGTCAGATATTACTCATAAAGTATTTATAGTAGTTTGGAAATAGTCCCTCTAAATCACTAAGAAAAAAGAATTTAAAAAATGCATGAAAGGTTACCCGTTGCATATTAGAGTCAAGCTCAGGGAAAGTCGAGTCCTCGACACTGTAGCCATCTTAAATGGCTGTGTTTTAGGGATAAGGGACTTGCCCTTGAAGCCTCCTACTGAAAAACAGATTGTTTCCAGCACTCTGGTTCCTTCTAGTTTTCTCTGTCATTTACTGTTGCTGTTTTCCTATAAGGCGCTCTAGCTGTTAGGAAACAATGTATTTACTGGAATGGCTCTTTCTTGCCCCAGTTCCTTTGCACTTGCCTTTGCCTGAAATACCTACACTTTCTTTGTTCAGCTGGTGAATTCCTGATTGTCCTTCATTCACCTTGAGTATTACAGGCGAACCTTCCCTGATACAAGTACAAGGGGAGGAAGGAAAGTGCTTGGAAATTTCTTGGAGAGAAATTACTTCTGGTTTGAGATGACAGAACCCAGTTCCCTCTATTTGTTCCCACAACACATGTGTTTGCTTTTCTTGTGGACTTCATAATTTTTTTAAACTTCTATCTTCCCCATTAGACCTGAGGTCAGAGACTGTGACTTAGTAAACTTTGTACTTTTAGGGCCTGGCCCATAGTAAGCATTTAATAAATGCCCTTTGAGGGGCACACGGGTGGCTCAGTCGGTTAAGCATCCAACTTCGGCTCAGGTCATGATCTCACGGTTGGTGGGTTAGGGCCCCGCTTCAGGTTCTGTGCTGACAGCTCAGAGCCTGGAGCTGCTTCAGATTCTGTGTCTCCTTCTCTCTCTGCCCCTCCCCTGCTCGCACTCTGTCTCTCTCTCTCTCAAAAATAAATAATCATTAAAAAAATTAACACATGTTCTTTGAATTAATAAAAATAAATAAATAAATGGCAACATTTTACTATTTAGTTACTCAAACTTAACTTTCCATATCTTGTGGCATATTTCTGCGTATGTTTTTCTTCTCACTGGAGCACTCCCTGTGAGAGTGTTTTCAGAGGGGCGTGTGTGTGTTAAAATACTGAGGCCTGTTAACATCAGACATTATCTGTACCCGTTCTCAGAGGTCAATGAGGTAGTTGGTTATAAACTTATAGGTCCCACTTTGAAAACAGAATTTTCCATGGACCTCTTGTGTTTATCGTTCTTTAAGAAGCCTGAAGTCAAGCTAAGTCCCCTGACTTAGAGATCATACTTTACCCCCTTGCATATTTCAGAATTGTCCCTTGATCTTTGATACTCTTCAGCTGTGTAGTAACGTTGACGTTCTCACTATCTGCTCAGCTCAGCAAGTTACAGACCCTTGGATATTTCCCCAGATTTTCTCTCCGTTTATCCGTATCTGCAGTGCACACTTCACACACTGAGGACACCTCCATGGCCACACCCCTGTTTCCTTTCTTTTGTACTTTCCTTTTCTCCACCCCTTTTTGGTATTTTCAGGGGAATTTTTCCTGACCTTCCCGGTTACTCTCCTTTTCTTCAGTATTATTCCATGTGCTCACTAATCCACATGCCATTTATTTATTTTGATTTGTATAAAATCCACATTTATTGTCTCAATGTGGCTGTTGTCGGACTGTACACAGTTTGATGGGTCCAGGGGGTGTCGAGGGGAGGCCGCCCACAGTGTCCTTCCCTGCCTGCCCGCCCCCCTTCCCTCCACGGGTGCATTTGTCTGTGCTTCTGCCCCTGCACTGTTCTCCCCCAGGGACGGCCTCAGTCCTCGGGCTGGGGGTGGGAGACGGGAATTCTCAGGAGCCCAGCAGTTCGCCTGAGCCTGTTGTAGACTCTTCTGCCCATGTCGGTTGGGCCCCGGCACTGCCCCACAGCTGCAGGCCTCAGTCTGCTGGCCAGAGAACGGGCCAGCGGAGTCGGGCAGTGACCGATTCTTAGCAATGCGGGGAGCAGAAGTCTCACCCAGCAAGCACTCCACCCTCCAATCCTCTTCCTCTCACAGCTTCGGGTTCCCTGCATTTCTGTCTCCCTGTGTATGTAGGATCCTTAATGTAAGCGTTTCATAGGCACCAACTTTCCTCCTGTTTACATATTTCCAAGGTGCAGGTTAGAGAGAAGAGCCTGAAGCCATCTTGTCCACAAAGGGAAAGTTTTTAATGGAAAAGAAGCAAAACCCAAACGCTAGTGAAACAAAAGAGGTCTGCAAGCCAGGGCCAGGCCAGAGAGCGCCCGTGTTGAGCCCCCGATGGAAAGGGTCAGGAATCAGAGAAAGGCAGTCAGGGCAGCACCTGTCCACACCACGTGTCACTGCCCGGTGCCCGAGGCAGAATCCGTGTGTCTCCCAATCTGGCCAGAAGGACGGCGTGTCTCAGGACCGGCGAGAAGGAGCGGCAGGGACACCACCAAGTGCTCGCTGCCCGAAGCGGCAGGTGCCAGGGCCCGAGTGTGGCTGTGCTGCTCCGTGGTGCCCCGGCCTCTGCCCCACGCTGCCCTTCCTCCCTCTCCCTCACTCCCGTCCTCTCTCTGCTCCCACTTTCCACACCTCCCCGCGTGCTGCAGGCCATCCCATTCTTCACCTGACATGCACAGAGGAAGGAGGAAAGCAGGGTTTGGTGCTGAGAAAAGAATCCCAATTACATCATTTAGAAAGTTTCGTATATGATCAGAACAGAAATGTATGATAAAGAGGGACTGTATGTTTTCCTAATAGAAATGGAGATGTATCACCTCTACACACTCTTGGAAACTGATGTCTTCTTTTCTCAGTTCCCAGAGATCTCTGACGGTCAACTGGCAGTGGAGACCCATTGACCAGGGGCTTGGACCCCACGAAGACCCCAGAGATGCCCACATGCTCGGCCCCCATCCTCAGGTCTGCTCCCCACACATCCACAGCGGGGAGCGAAGCAGCCCCAGGTCCCCATCTCTCGGTTTGGACAGGAGGCTCAGCAGCTGGCCCAGGAGACCAGAAGCTGCATGGCTCAGATCCGACTTCGGCTCAGGTCATGATCTCGCGTTTCGTGGGTTCGAGCCCCGCGTCGGGCTCTGTGCTGACAGTTCAGAGCCTGGAGCCTGCTTCTGACTCTGCGTCTCCCTCTCTCTTCATCCCTCCCCCACTTGCACTCCTCTCTCTCAAAAATAAAAAATAAAAAACATTAAAAAAAAAACACCCCAGAATGTTTTGCATGAAAAGAAAGCAAAGAAGCAAGAGACTTCATCCGGGTTTGATCTCTTGTTTCCTCACCTAGAAGGTGGGAGCGATGGAGATTGCTCTTTTCTGGAAGTTTCCTTCCCTTGTGCGCTGTGACAGCAGTGTCCAGGCAGCCGATGGGCCCTTCACACAACTACTGGGGTCTCTTGGGAAAAATTCTGCCTGGTTACGGTCTGACTCTGAATAGAGTCATAGGCTTTAATTCTCTCTCAACTGTGATTCTATCCAAGCTGTTGCCTTAGAAACAAGGGTAGTCATCGCAACAATGTCTGTCACAGTGAGTAACTGTCAATAGGACAGAGGCCCCCAAGTAAGTAATTTACAGAACAAATTACTATGTATCCACACATACCAAGCAACACCACAAAGATCTCTGAACACTTATTGGTATGAAAACATCACAAATCTTTTTTCAATAAAAACAGGTAACAGTAATGATTCCTTTAAAATCACACATTTATGGGGGCGCCTGGGTGGCTCAGTCGGTTAAGCGTCTGACTTTGGCTCAGGTCACGATCTCACGGGTTGGGCTCTGTCCTGACAGTGCGAAGCCCGCTTAGGATCCTCTGTCCCCCCTCTTTCTGCCTCTTCCCCACTTGCATGCACTTGCGCTCTCTCTCTCAAAAATAAATAAACATTTAAAAATAAATAAATAAATAAAATCGCATATTTATGTATATGAGAGCACGTCCATAGAAAACACTCTGGCTGGGGCGCCTGGGTGGGTCACTGGGTTAAGTGTCCGACTTTGGCTCAGGTCATGATCTCGCAGTTCGTGGGTTCGAGCCCCACGTCAGGCTCTGTGCTGACAGCTCAGAGTCTGGAGCCTGCTTTAAATTCTGTGTCTCCCTCTCTCTCTGTCCTTCCCCCACTTGCACTCTGTCTCTGTCTCTCTCAAAAATAAACATTAAAAATTAAATAAATAATAAATAAATAAATAATAAATAAAACATTAAAAAATTAAAAAAAAACACTCTGGCTGATGGATATTGAAATATTAGTATGATTGTCTGAGTGACGGAAGTAGGAGTGAGTTTAATAGTTATCTCTTTCATTGTCTGTATTTCTAATTTTTGTACAATGAAGATGTATTACCTTATGTATTAAAACCCATGGTTTTTTGTGGCTCCTCTCAGCTCCAGGTGGCAGGCCCTCAGACTGCAGAGCAGGTCGTAAGCATGTGTGTGAAGTGTGTGGACAAGGGGAGCGTTAAGTGTCACCTCTTACTCAGAGAGTCCCCATCTGTGGATCAGCGTGGCCACTGACTACTTAGCCACTGGGACAGCCCCTGGAAACATGGAAGGATTCCTGACCTGACTGCCTGTAATTTCCCACGCGTTCTGGCAAGCCAGAAATAAGTAGATAAGTAACTTGTAATGGGTAAAGGTGACTTGGAGTGGCTTAGTGGGAGGCTGAACAGAGATATATCAAGTTACCTATGTCCCTCTGTACAGTTTTGATATGTTCTCTAGAAGTTTTTATGCAAGTGTATATACCCTCCAGGGATGGCTGGGGGTAAAGAACAACTAGGAGACGTTCATCACTACTAAGATGGTACTAGGGTTAACCGTCAGACTGAGATTACCCTCACCCTGTCACAGTTAGGTTGTTGGGACCATGCTAGCTCTCAGTCCCTTATGCTCGGAGCTCAGCAGTTTGGTGGTCTTGCCAAGGATGCGTAATTATTTCAATATGAAACTTTAATCATTGTACCCATTCTTAATTATTTATTTTTTTCTGACAAACTTCAAATTTGTTGTGTATAGCTATACAATATTCCCAACTATCTCTGTGTAGATTAACGATCAAGCCCAAGTCCTCAGTCACCTATGTCCTTCCCGTTGGTGACCTGCCACCTTTAGTAGGGAGAGGATTATATGAGATGCTAATCAAAGAGGTATTTTGGTAAAGATTCTGATACTTGCATTTGATAGTCATTTTGTTAGATTCATTTTACTCAACTTTTCAAACTTTCTTTGTACTGAGCTTGAGGCTAAGTGACAGTTGTGCATATTTTATTTGATGAATAATTCTTTGGTGCTAACAATGCCAGATACTGTTCCAGGTGATTTATGAACATTTAATCCTCATAATAAGCTGTTGGTTTTGCCCATTTAAAGGCAAAGAAACAGAGGCACAGGGAGGTTAAGTGGTTCAAGACCATGTGATTAGTGAGAGATGGGGTTGGGACACACCCCAGGCAGGGGGTCCCAAGGGCTGTGATCTTACTCCTTACATGAGGGCGCCAATGAATGTAAAACACTGAAAGTTTCAAAAAGACATAAATACTCTTTTACTTCACTGTGAATCAGGGCACAAACCAAACATTCAAGAATGGACAAATAACGCAAACTCAAGATGCTGTTCTCTCCCACAAACTCAACCCTGAAGTTCTCACAAAAGCAAGAGAGGATTCATGTAAAACTTGAGATGTCTGTGGAGACAAAGGACAATGAATTCCCAGTTTGGAAGAGAAAGAAAAGCCAAGAAATGGATTCTGTTCACATCATCTCAGAGTAGATGTAGGTGAAACCATGTCTCTCTTTTTCATTTCTCTTTCTTAACTCTTTGCACATTGAAGCTTAAAAGCAGATAACAGAGATAATCTCCCTGCACAGCGTCTGGGATGCAGTAGCAGTCCAATCAATACTGAGTGAATGGAAGAAGACATTGGGAAAGAACCCGATGAGAACAAAAAATGGCGGCCTGCTCAGCTCCTGGGGCACGTTCTGTCTGTGAGGGGTCATGAGGGTTGGGCGTTTTTATAAGGTTTTGTGTAGCCCTTAGTGCTGTTCCATCCTTGTTGGTGATCTGCCCCCATTCATCCAAGCGTTACATCTTTACGTCAGAGTAGATGACGTGGAGGTCCTAGGAGAGACGCACAGGTGAGGGAAGAGAAGGAACATGGCGGAAGGAGACAAGATGGGGAATTCTCCAGGAGTCTAGCTCACCTTATTCTCCAGAATTGTCCTTGTGGTGTTTGCTGTGGAGAAAAAAAAATATTATTGAGCTCATTCCCAGACTTGATGCGCCAGGGCACAGGCTGGCTGTGCTGAACGTGTGGGTGCCCAGCTCCTCCTGTTCTTATGTAAAATCCATGCCTTAATGTCATCCACTCTGGGGTCCTTCTACCACCACCCACGCTCTAAGTCCTCCACTAACCCTTGTTGAACAAAACCCTTCTTCTCTTTGATGTGACTTCTGTGGATTATTGACAATATTCTGTGAGGGCTCACTTTCCTGTCATCCCTCTATGTTCGTCAGATAACAACCACAGTGGTTCATGCTCGATAGAGAAGGAAGCGGGAGACCCAGATAAGGGGGGGTGGGGAGATCCTGAGTCACGCCAGCTTGAGGGTGTGGTGGTGGCTGCTTCTTTCTCCCTTCATTCCAGGTGGGCAGCGTGGGACCGAATCTCCTCCCTGCCCTTGGCCACCCACCAACACCTGCGGGAGAAGCCAGCTGTGCTGTTGGCGGCCACTGGCTCCAGTGGAAGCAGTGGGAGCACAGAGCGCAAAACCCATGTTTGAAGGCTGCAGCTTCAAGGGCACTGTGGCCGCAGCTTGGAGGACATGGCTGTGAACAGCTAAAGAAATGCTGTCTCGATTCTTGCAAGGCTGCAAATCTCAGTGCAGATTGTCTAGCTTAGGATGGTTTGTTCCATAATGCCTTCCATGGCACCTCCAGCCTGCGGGTCCTTTAAGAGAGGCTCTGCCATGACCCTCTTCAGCTGGGACAACCTCCCCCCCCCCCCGCCCCCGGACTTCAGATATCCTCACTCTTCAACCACGTGGATGGAACTAGAGGGTATTATGTGAAGTTAAATCAGTCAGAGAAAGACAACTATCATAGGACTTCCCTCATATGTGGAATTTAAGATACATAAACACTAGGGAAGAGAAGGAAAAACAATATAAAAACAGGGAGGGGGACAAAACACAAGAGACTCTTAAATACAGAGAACAAACTGAGGGTTGCTGGAGGGGTTGGGGGGATGGGCTAGATGGACAAGGGGCGTTAAGGAGGACACTTGTTGGGATGAGCATTAGGGTTTATACAGAGGGGATGAATCAGTGGAATCTACTCCTGAAATCATTATTGCACGATATGCTAACTAACTTGAATGTAAAGTAAAAAATAAAAATAAAAATAAATAAATAAGAAAACATGTAAAGTCCCCAAAGAAAGATTGAAATTTGAGTAGGGCCTTGAAGGTTAAATATATAGAAATGTGCTTTCATTAGTATTAGTAACAAAGTTTGACTTGTTGAAATGGATAACAGTACATATTGGCTCAGTTGGTTAAGCATCCGACTTTGGCTCAGGTCATGATCTCACGGTTTGTGGGGTAGAGCCCCGCATCGGGTTCTGTGCTGACAGCTCAGAGCCTGGAGCCTGTTTCGGATTCTGTGTCTCCCTCTCTCTCTGCCCCTCCCCCACTCGTTCTCTGTCTCAAAAATAATAAAGCAAAAAAAAGCTCAATTGTAAAAAAAAAAAAAAGATATTCTCACTCTTACCTGACTTGATTTTATCCCTTTGCTGTGTATCCCAGGTTCTCCCTAATTGTCTATTCTCAACTGACCGTATGTTTTTGTTTTGTATGTTTTTTTTTTAATTCAGCTTTTCCACGAGACAGTCTGCCTGAAAATATCTCCTGCTGTCCGTGGGGTCAGCAGATTTCACATCAAGGGCAAGGATTGTATTTGAGCCTCTACTGCACATACGGTGCCACTTTCTTGGAAGATGCACCTGATGAGAACCACTCCGCAGTTCCTCACCTGAGTCTTCTGACAGCTGGATGCTCCGGACAAGGGAGTAAACCACATCCTGATCTCCAGGGTCGTCTGCAGGGAAAAGACAATGGATCACAGGGGTCCGTGGACAAGGGCTCAAACTCCATATGTGCCTTCCCAGTCCCCTGCTCCGTGACTGTCATCCTAACCCCAACAGGATTCTGAGGGTCACTTATTTATTGAGACTGGGCCTTGTGGGAGGGGGGCATCCAGACCATCCCATGATTTTGTCCACCTGCTTTCTTCCATCCTGGCCGCAGCTCCGGAGCCCTTTCCCGTGAGGAGACTCACCATTGACATAATCTGGCTGCAGGTCCTCAGCGGCTGGGGACAGGCTAGAGGTGATGAACGCCTGAGGATTTGCACTGGAAGCATCTCTGAGAGAAAGCAAACCAACTACATGGCAGGCTCCAGGGCAAGAGTGAGAGCAGAGAGGAGACAGGCTGGGGGGAGACTGGGGAGAAGCCAGGCAGATACGGCGCTCGGCTCTGGTGCTTTGATGGCCCTTTGTCTAGACTCTTGGGGTGTGGGCTTTCAGGCGTCACTTCAGGTGGGAAGCCAGAGACAGGTCACATAATCACAATGTGCTTTCTTAACGACTGAGCCAGCCAGGCGCCCCCACAATGTACTTCCTTAATAGGATGGCTACTCTGGCGAAAATTTCTATTTCTCGTCATTAGCTTTTTCAAAAGTTATAAGTAAGATAATGATATTGCCCCAGCTTTAATTTTTTCTTCTATAAACTCTCCTTAGAACTTCATCTGCTTCTTTCTCATCAGTTTATCTCTCTGTTTCATTTACTGTACACATCTTATATTCTCCAAGAGACAATATGTCCCCTGTGGAAATAAACTCCATTTTACACATATTTTCACACTTTTAAATATCTAACAAAAACTTTCTCATACATGGCAAGTACTCTATAAATAATCTTGGTTATGTGAATTATGAAATTCATTTAGAAATAGCAAATCTTGGGTTGCCTGGGTGGCTCAGTGGTTGAGTATCTAACTCTTAGTTTTGGCTCAGGTCATGATCCTAGGGTTGTGTTGGGCTCCACGGTGAGCTTGGAGCATGCTTGAGATTCTCTCTCTTGCTCTCTCTCTCTCTCTCTCACTCTCTCCCTCCTCCCCTCCCTTACTCATGCTCACACTCTCAAAATAAAAAATTAAAATAAAAAAGAAATATCAAATCCTATGAGGATAACACCTAGAATTGTGTCCTGAGACAGTACCCTGATAGTAGAAATGTAATGAATCGACATGGGTGAGTATCACAGAAAGATACTGTGAAATTTGTGCAAGCAGAAGAAACAGAAAGTATTTAAAATCATAAATGAGGAAGGTCTCTAGAATTCCCAGTTTGAATAGGAAAAGTTCTCACCTAAGTGTATTAGTGGCAGAGCGTCCTCCTGAAAAGCAGATGAAGGAATATTCATTTTAGAGGAGGAGGATTTATTTCTAAAAACTCTCACCCGACTTAACCACAAGTTGTTACTGGCAGGATGTAAGACACAGAGTAGGGATTCGGTTATTTCGTGTCCTGATGACTACTTGTTCCCTCCAATGCTGTCGGTTGGACAATCCATTCTTTTCCCCCCACTGATTTGACATACCACTTTCAAATGGCAAATCCCATGGGCATGGGTCACTGCTTCCAGATTTTTTATTGCTGTTTTAATTATTGCAAAAATATATGTTAACTGCTAATGACTTTACTGCTTACCTTGTTTAGACTTTGAGGGTTCTTACTTTTTAGGTGTTTTGATATTTGCAACCCCAACTCTAAAGCAGTGGTCTTGGGGTAAGGCTTGATGTTGATATTCATAAGACCCAATGGGCCCTCCTTTGCACCTTTGAGCTTTGCAGAGAGATACAAGAAACATGGCGTCTCAGCATGGATGTAGGGGCTGTGTCACCAGAGGGAGTCTTCACAATGGTCAAGGAGCTCTTTCCTGGCCCTTCACCTAAGAGCTGAGGGGAAGAGTCCACATGGATGGGAGCAGGGGCCATGACACGGGACACGGTCAGTCTCAAGGGTTGCACTGCACTTGGGGGCATGCCCATTTGTGCTTCCCATGAAGGATCTATCATCCCACTCAGAGCCCTTCTGGTTTAGTGCACGGCAATCATGAAAACCTTGCGTGGTAATACGGCCAGTGCTCCAACTTTATCAGGACTTCTGGGGACAGAGTTGGAAGGCTAACGTAAGTCTATTCTCCAAAGAGAATGAAGAACTAATTCATTTTCTTCAAGGAAAGGAAGAATGACCTCAGGATTTTCTAGGAGGCCAGTCACTCAACCATAAGGCAAGGCACGCACATCTTCAAACAGTATGAAATCCGCGTATGTGATCCTAGCAACTCCTTCCTGAAAAAATTATTTTTAAAATGGATTGTAGTTTATTTCCTAAGCACTTTTGAATAATAACAAAATTGATGATATCTTAACTTGCAAAAAAATTCAAAAATATTCTATAAAGTGAATATGGTATCAACAATCTTTTCTGATCTTAGCGGAACAGGTGATTCATAACGAAATCATGAAGAAATCTAGATATGTCTATAAGGAATTAAGTCTTAAGCTACTGAATACCCATGTAAATATATAAGACAAAGGAAAGCAAATATATTAAATATCCAATTTGTTCTAAAGAATCAGACTAATGAGAGAACGGCAGCCACTGACAAAAGTAGAAATTTCAGAATGAGAAAGCAAACTGGTAGATGAAATAAATAATTCTAGTGGCTTCACTTTGTCATCCAAAGGATGGATACACTATGCCATTCAAGAACATGAACACAGAAGAAATGGAGGACTGAGAGCAGCCACGGGGGAGCAAGAAGAATCGCAGGGAAGAAGCACAGGCCACCACTTCATTCAATTCCAGGTAAGGAAATTTGGAACCCTGGATAAATTCCAGACGACCTGCTCCCCCAAACCCCCACCAGGTGCACGGGATCTTTAAAAAACAGATAGTTATACTGCTATGTAAACTATTCCAGAACATATAAAACATATAAAAAGAAGGAAAACGTTGAGCTTCCTTTTGTAAAACTAGAGTAACATGGAGTACAAAACCCAGAAGAGATCACAATAACAACAAACCTGGCAATGTCGCACATTACCATTCGTGAAAAAACCTTAAAAGAACACTAGTTTTTCTTAAAAATGCATCATCAAAATGGGATTTTTACCAGAATGCAAAGATTAGTCAACAGTAGGTATTCTGGTATAATGTAATTAATTGATTTAATAGAAGAAGGAGAAAGATTATATGATTTTCTTCACAGGTACCAACAAAGTGTTAGTAAAAATTAAAAGTTGTTTCTGAGAAATAGTCTTATAAAATAAGAACACTGGGACTTCATTAAAGGGGGTATTTGAATATAGGATACAGCAGACAAATGCCAGAAAAAGTCCCCTCAAAAACAAGGGCCAGCCAAGCTTATCCACATAACATAACATTTCAGAGGCCCTTGAGCATATAATTAGATATGAAAAATAATTTGCTTAAAAACTGAAAAAGAGAAAGTAAACATTTTTTTGCTTTGTGGATTGTTTCTATATTTGAAAAAAATCAATAGTATATTGGTATATAACTTGAAAAAGTGAGAGAATTCATCACAGTGGATAAATTAGAAATTATTTTAAACAACCTCTCTCTTCATAGACATCTTTTTATCAACTAAAAACTATAGTGAAAGAAAAAAGAACGTCGCAATTCCTTAGTCTTAGACGGTCGGTTTAAAATTATAACTTCCTGGGCACCTGGGCGGCTCAGTCGGGTAAGCGCCCAGCTTTGGCTCAGGTCATGATCTCAAGGTTCGTGAGTTCGAGCCCCGCGCCGGGCTCTGTGCTGACAGCTCGGAGCCTGGAGCCTGCTTCGGATTCTGTGTCTCATTCTCCCTCTGCCCCTTCCCCACTTGTGCTCTGTCTCTCTGTCTTTCAAAAATAAATAAATGTAAAAAAATTTTTTAAAAATAAATTAAATAAAAATATAACTTCCACTGGACTTGAAAATACTGAACTACATTTTCACCATCTGGAAAAGGAATGACTGATGAGTTTCCAAACTTTCTTTCCTTCGGTGGGAGTTGATTGGTCTAAGGAAACATTTTGCAGGAAGTTAAAAAGTTTACCTTGTGACTCCGTTGTCCCCCAAGCTTGTCCTGTATCTTACAGATTAATAAATGATACCTTGGGACTCCTGGGCGGCTCAGTCAGTTAAGTGTCTGACTTCGGCTCAGGTCATAATCTCGAGGTTCACAAGTTCGAGCCCCGCGTCGGGCTCTGGGCTGACAGCTCAGAGCCTGGAACCTGCTTCAGATTCTGTGTCTCCCTCTCTCTCTGCCCGTCCCCCTCTCTCTCAAAAATAAAATAAACATTTAAAAAATGAAAAAAAAAAAGTGACACCTCGCTGGAGCTGGGGAAACTTGCAAGAGGAGACTTGTTCAGGTCAGGAGGCCTTATGGGCAGGTTTGAGGCTTTCTGGCCGGGCCAGCGTAGACGCGAGATCTGAGCTCTGCCCTCTATTGGCTGCGTGAACAGCGCAGCCCGCTCAGCTTCCCCAAGATTGTTAAACCTGGACCGCGATGCACACTCACACATTGTTTATAATCACACATAATACGTGTAGGCTTGCCACACGTACCAGATGCAGTAATTGGTCGTTGGGAACGTGTTTCGGCTGGCACTATACTGGCAGGGATCCGTATGAGATACCACTGCGAGGAGTTTTCTAAACTCTTGGTCTTAAAAATAGTGTTATAGGAATAATGCACGGTCGTGCTGACAAGGCAGCAGCTCTGTGGGAATGCCGGCTGGGGAAGATGGCCTCATGCTTCCAGGGACGGCGGAGGAGACGGACCTGACCTTTGTTCCGAGAACTGGAGACATTGGCCAAAACGCTGGCAGAAGCCTGCGTACAGGTGTTGAAGACGGGACAGGGCGGGGAAGCACCTCCCAGGCCAGGTTGGAGAGGAGACCTTCCAGGAGAGAGGCCTGGGGCTGGCCCGCTGGCCCCATGCGGCACTTGCCAGGGGCCGGGGCTTCGGGGAGCCTGGCGGGCTTGGGAGGCAGGGGCTGGCGTTTGTGGGGATTCGTGTGGAAATTTTAAAAATACGGCTGTGAGGTCTTGGGCCTTTAGACCTGTCTCTGGAGGTGGAGGCTGTGCTCTCTCCCCTTGCATCTGGGCAAGCCGGTTAGGTACGGGGCCTGACGGAGTTGTGAGGGGCGTGCGCGACACTGTCGTCTGAGATCAGTTGGAAGAAGACTTTGCAGACTCGATACCACACTTGCTTTTGAAGTGGAAGCCACCATGTAAAGTTGTGAAGCGTAAAGAGAACTGACGGGATTTGGGGAGCTTCCCTCCATTCCTCCCTCCCTCCTTCCTCCCTCCCTTCCTCCCTCCTTTCTCTCTTTCTTTTTCTTTCTTTCTTTCTTTCTTTCTTTCTTCCTTCCTTCCTTCCTTCCTTCCTTCCTTCCTTCTTTCCTTCCTTCCTTCCTTCCTCCCTTCCTTCCTCTTTCCTCCCTCCTTTCTTCCTTCCTTCCTTCCTTCCTTCCTCGTTCCTCCCTCCCTCCTTTCTTTTTTCTCTTTCTTTCTGTCTCTCTCTCTCTCTCTGTCTTTCCTTCCCCCTCCCTTCCTTCTTTTCTTTTCTTGCTTTCTCGCTTTCTCTCTTTCTTTCTTGTCCAATCTATACCAGTAATGGAAAAGTTCACAGCAATAAAGGCAATCCAAACAAATGGTAGAGAACCAACCTGGTGTCTTGCGGAACCTGCAGTAAATCAGCAGGGCAGCAGCCATACAAGCAGGAACACCCAGCAGCCCGAGAGCTCTGTCTGTGACATGGTCTTTTCTGTAGCTGCTGGTCACTGAGGGAAGACACCAGCGCATCAGCTTCCGAAGGTAAAGGCTTGGGTCCTGGAATCCCTGTCAATGCTATGCAGGAATCACAGTCATCAACGTTACCTAACTACAATGTGCACTTTCCAGGTTCGGGTGGAGAAAAAGAAGCAGCCGGGCACTGAGATCACCTTCTCCAACCTCCCATCACCTAGACCTCCACCTACCTTCCGGAAGCCCAGTATGGTACCAATGAAGACGGCTGGGAAAGAGCCACTGGCCATATGTTCATGTATCCAGGGACCATCAACCCACCTGAGATAGGGAGCGGCACCACCTCGCTGCGCTGGGCCCCGAGACCATTGTCGGCCTCGCAGGAATAGTTTCCAGAATGTTCTGCAGTCATGGAAAGGTTGAAGGATGCTTCTCCTCCAGAGAGGACCGAGCTGTTCCCCAGGGCATCGTCCTCGTGATAAAACCAGTACAGGATGGGGGGAGAGCCCCTCGGGGCCTCACAGCGAAGCTCCACCACGTCTCCCTCCACGGCCGGGGCCCTGGGCGCCCTGACGGTGAGGACGGGGCGGGACGCTGGGACTGAGGGAGACAGGGAGCCGGTAGACAGACTTTGTGAGGCCGTAGTAGACACAGACCCCCAGACTAGGACCTCAGCAAAGGGCCTGGCCTCTCTGACCCTCAACAATGTCTTTAGGAATTTGGGAGAATATCAATCCTGGGGTACTATCTAGAGACTGGGTCATTTGTCATTCTCAACTCGTGTATTTCTAACGCCAGTCCAGCCCCCTTTTTATTCTCTTCTAGGAAAAGAAAGGCATCCACAGTTTAACTTGCAAGGGTAACCCAGCCGTGGCCTTGGCTCTGGGGTTTCTGTCTGGGCTGAATCAGAGCACAACTCACTTCTCACAAGGACACTCAGCACCTTGCTCTGGGTGGGGCCATGGCCGTTGTCAGCTCTGCAGTAATAGCGGCCGGCGTCACGCTCCTGCACAGCTGGGAGCTCCAGTTCCGCCGACAGGGAACGCTGGGTCTTCCTTCCCACGCTGGTTCCTGTGGCCTCTCTGTGCCAGGAAAATGTGATGTCTCCTGTGCCTTCGGCCACTGAGCAGAGCAGGACCAGCGTCCCTCCTTCGATCACCTGGCCCCTGGGGGCCCGCATCTCTAAGGTTACATTAGAGACAGGCACTCCTAGACGGACAGAAGGTGGCAGGTGAGAACCTGACTGCAGAGGACTCTGGGAGCAGGTGGTGCCTGGCCTCAGTCTCTAATGCCAGAAGCCGGCGCACGGGTATTGCTCATGTGATTTACTGTAAGTACACAAAAGTAGGGAATCCGTGGTGAGTGCCCTTGAAGAATGTGGATGAAGATACTGCGTGCCCCAGCCCTGGTCCCACCTAGTTTCATGGGATCACTAAAGAATGCGTGATGGGTCATCCGCTCCGCGAGACAGGAAGCATTTCTGGGGGGAGGAGTCGCTGTACAAAGCGGTGCCTTGTGCACAGAGTGAGGGGGTCCCGGCAGCATCAGTCCTACCTCGGAAGAGGCACTGCTCCCACTAACAGTATCAGTGACCATTCCTTCCTTAGCCCCAAGTTCAAGGCTCAACACGAATTACAGCCCCTCCTCCGACTGCTTAGTTCACTCTGATTTCTGCTTTCCCTGATGCTTCATCTAGTCCCTTGCCCTGGGGGCACCGTGGTGACTTCTAATACACCAGCTTGTGTACAAACCAGCCTGTGGGGCCATGGGCAGAGCCACTGGGAGCAGGTGCCTTGCTGTGTAAGAGCCCAGCCCGCTGCTAGATGCAAAGGCACCCAGGGATCACTGAAGTTACGACTGATGGATATTACTTTAATAAAAAAGACAAAGATTATAAGGAGTGTTTAAAAAGGGAGAAAAGCTCCAAATGGAGTATTTGTCCTTCACTAACAGCAAACCAAGACTTAATTATGGTTTCAGCTGATCCTAGGAATGTGACCTTCTCATTTTTTTTAAGTTTATTTATTTTGAGAGAGACAGAGAGAATGGGAGCAGGGGAGGGACAGACAAAGAGGGAACATCTCAAGCAGGTTCCACACCATCAGTGCGGAGCCCATGTGGGGCTCAAACTCACAAGACTGTGAGATGATGACCTGAGCCGAAATCAAGAGTCAGACGCTTAACCCCAGGGAGCCACCCACGCGCCCCCCACAATGTGACCTTCTAAAAGTCCATCTGAAATTCCTGGATCCGCACAAGGTCATCTGCATGATGAACAAAAACCAAAAACCAAAAAAACCCCTGCAGTATCCTCCCTACAAAGTTGTCTGGACCTGAAACAATGCTTTTTTTTATTTTTCTAATAACTCCCGGCCCTACCTCCCGCCTATACTCCATACATCTCTGAGTGTCTTTCACCGGCTGGCTGGGAGGCAGCTGATTCACGAATGGCTTAATAAAGCCAATTCGATCTTCACATTTACTCCATTGGATTTTGTTTTTAAAGAAAACATTTTTTAAGGTTTATTTATTATTGAGAGAGAGAGAGAGAGCATGAGCTTGGGAGGGGCAGAGAGAGGGGGAGACACAGAATCTGAAGCAGGCTCCAGGCTCTGAGCTGTCAGCACAGAGCCTGACGTGGGGCTTGAACCCATAAACTGGAGGATCATGACCTGAGCTGAAATCGGACACTCAACCGACTGAGCCACTCAGGCGCCCCAGGATTCTGTTTCTTAACAGGGGTTTTGTCCAATTGTAATTTTTATGAAAGACCCATTTCTAGCTCAGTTCCCACTTTCCACAAGGACAGAAATTGCCCGAGGACCCAAAGACTAGCCGTCGGAAGCGAGGCTGTAGGACTTCCGTTGTCCCCGTGCTCAGACCCACTCATACTTACTCCGCACGTGAATCTGGGATTGGAGGCTCTGTTTTCTGACACTGGGAGTCACTGTCTCTGCCTTGCACCAGTAGGACCCTGAGTCTTCAGTCCACACGGCAGGGACCCTGAGCTCTGGGGAGCTGCTCCAGCCGGACCCCAGGGCTTGGCCGTCTCTGAAGAAGCAAAATCGGAGCTGAGCACTTGACCTCTGTGGAGAAAGCTGAGTCTCACAGGTCAGGGTCACTGGGCTCCCCTCGGTGGCCCGGGAGGGGCTGACTGTGAGCACAGGGCGAGGAAATAGCTCTAGAAAGAAGGATCACAGTGAGATGGAAGGTTCCTGCTGAAAAGTACCCCCAGCAAACAAGACGTTCAGACTGGACGTGTCCCCCAGACATTGTCTCCCGCCTGCTGTCGACCTACAGGACTCTAGTTCACGTCAGGTCGAGAGAGGCGGGGGGCAGATTTCCCCTCCCGGGACCCGCCCTGCTCTGTCTGCTACGCTGCTGTCCAGCCCGGCTCCCACAAAAGGGAAGGCTTTACCTTGAACTTTAATCATTACACTTCTTGAGGTTTCTTTCTTTTGAAAGACAGTTACAGTAGCAGCAGCAGCACAGTAATAATTGCCACTGTCACTCAAAACTGCTCTTTGGATAGAAAAGCTTGAGACTTTATCCGAAAGCTGTAACTGCTCCCCGTCCTTGAAATACTCCATAGTCTTGAGAGTCCACCAGTCCTTTTTCTTCTGGCATGTCAAATCTATTCTGTCTCCTTCAAAGACAGCAGAGGGAGCCCCGAGGGTCAGCCAGTCTGCAAGAGAGGGGGTGAGGGGGCCTGTACTTGCCGTCTGCGTGGGGTACCCAGATGTCTGGCCTGCTTCTGTGCCAGTGGGCAGCGAGAGAGCATCCGTGTAAACCCCTTCCCCCTCGGCAAGACAGAGGTCAACAACCCGTGCCTTAATTACTCAGGTCTGCCTCCTATTTTTTTCCTGGGGGGTGTCCGAGTCAGCTTGGGCCGCTGAGACAAAACACCATGGGCTGGGTGTCTTGTCAAGGACAGACATTTATTTCTCACGGTCCTGGAGGCTAAAAGTCCAAGATCAAGGTGCGGGCACAGCTGGGTTCTCCGGGGGGATCTCTCTTCCAGTCTGTAGACTGCTGACCTCTTGTGTGTTTGTGCGTGTAGCTCTCTGGCCTCTTTTTCTAAATTTTTTTAAATGTTTATTTATTTTTGAGAGGCAGAGAGACAGAGCATGAATGGGGGAGGGGCAGAGAGAGGGAGACACAGAATCCGAAGCAGCTCCAGGCTCTGAGCTGTCAGCACAGAGCCCGATGCGGGGCTCAGACCCACAAACTGTGAGATCATGGCCTGAGCCGAAGTCAGCCGCTCAACCGACTGAGTTCCCCAGGCGCCCCATCTGGCCTCTTTTTCTAAAGGCCCTAATCGCATCTCCAGGACCCCACCTCCATGATCTTATTACCCCCAAGGGCCCCACCCCCAGATACCATCGTCTGGGGATTAGGGTTTCAACATATGATTTGGGGGGTGGGGGACTCAAATATTCAGTCCATTGCAGGGATGTCAGTGTAAACTTATTTTTCTACGCGGATACAGGAGTGTCCAGCTGGAGTTCTCCTGCTCAGCTCTATTGGTGATGTCACACGGGGACCATTGTCCTCAGGGGACACTTTGCTTTCCCGCCCACTGTGCTTTTATCCACCTTTGAAGGTGCTGCACTGTGCTCCAAATACACTTTCTGCCCCGTCTTCTCGCTTTGCCAGAGGAAACCACCAAGGGGCCCAGATAAGTGGGGAATAAACTGGCTCCTGGGATGAGATCCAGTGTCTCAGTCTTCAGAACTTCCCCCTTGAGTGTCTTCCAAAAAAGTCCCCATCCATTCAATGTCTAAGAAGCTGGAGCTGAGCTTTAATCCAAGGGTTAGCTCTTAGGTGACTGACTTTCATGAGACAAAAAAAAGTCATTGCCAAAAATAAACGTCCTCCCCTGAGGCTGAGTCTCCGTACCAGGCCACATTCAGTGTCTGGGACATTTGCATTATATTTTAGGGTTGTAGTTGAGGATTCTGACCTCAAGGTGAGGAACTAAGTTTTATTTCAGACAAAAATCTTCTCCCTAACCCTGTTCAAGGGCAGCATGACTGCCAGAATCTGGAGGTGTGGTGAAAGGCAGTGGAGGTCCATCACATGAGATGAAGCGTCTCCTAAAATACCACTGCAGAGCCAGCACCGGAGCCTTTGACGGGAGGCTGGTGAAATTTATCACGATAATTTTTGGAAAACACGCGACTGACTGGCTGCTCCAGGCAGAGAACCAGATTTACCTGTTGGACACTGGGAGACAATCTGGGTTATAAAGCATGAAATCAGGAGGGTAGACGAGGCCAGTTGCAGAAACAATTAGATTAATTGGAGAGTTTTGCCCTCCTTCAATGATGGAGACTGGATGGGACTCAGCTGTGGGACTTATAATCCAGCTGATTTTTAAACCACTAATACAGACTAGCGTAGGGGCAGAATGCTGTCCGGGTAAGGGGGAGACATTCTGTGTCATGGTCAGAGACACCGTGAGAGGCACAGGACGGGCAGTCTCGTGGGCTCAGGGCCGCAGGTGACGGCGTGAGCCCCTGAGTCTGTTGCTAAGGCTCGTTAATGGGACAGAATGAAGTAACAGATGGGTCCTGCTCCTGAATGAGCCCTGGGTCAGAGCTCCGGTAGTTGTCCCTGGCATCCTTGTTCCATCAGAGCCTCGCCTTTAAAGGTGAGACGAGAGTCTGTCATCCCAGGATGGCTCCATGGCGCCCCACGACCCCGTCCACCGGTGGTGGTGGTGGCCCCGGCCGGAGAGGCAGTGGTGGCACAGGACCATCCTGACCACACAGACCCTCTTAGGCAGAGCTGCAAGGACATTCAGTCAGATCTTGCGGAGGAGCTGGGGTCCCAGGGCCCAGAGAGCCTCCTCCCCCGTGGGCCCGTGTCCAGCCTCCACACTTCCTGATGCCTCCCGCCCTGCAGGCTGTGGCACAGCAGACTGGAGCCTGGGCAACCCCGGGCATGCCCTGCTCCCCCAGCCGGGCAGAGCAGCCTCGAGGCAGGCTGTCCCAGGAGAACAGTGACACCGAAACGCCTCTGAGGCCTCTCCTCGCCCCACTCTGCAGGACCTCGTGGGAGCCGGACCCCGAGAACAACAGGGACATGGGTGACTCACCTGATTTTCCACTGACTGGAGCTGTGGGGACATCAGAAAACTGAGGTTAGCCCAGAGCGTTTGCCTCCACAATTTAGAAATCCATTACCCTGCTAACGTGCCCCCAAACTTCCCATCACCCCCCTTTTCTGTCCTCTACTCCTTTATTACCAACAATCCCCCCCCCCCCAGACACCAACTGGCCCCGCCTCGTGTCACATCCACAAGGCAGGTGCAAACCCATCCCTGGACTGAAGGGAGCACCCGGGGCACGTCCCAGGGATGGACGCTGGGTGTCTGGTGATTCTCCCCTTTTCCTCGTCCCTCCCCCATCCCCCTCAACCACCTGCACACCCAGTGTGTCAGCCACACCACAGCATGGCATCCCAAGTCACCAAGAGTCTATCAGGAAACACACCAGTCACAGTGTGTAGCGTAAACCCTGCCAGTTGAGGGTTTTCTGTCGTGTAAAGCCCGACTTTGTGCCTGATTTATGCTTTGATGCCAAGGCAGCCACGTCAAAGACCGTGATGGCCGCATGCTGCGGACCAAGAGCCAGTCACCTCCCCCGCGCTGAGGCTGCTTTGTTTTAGGGATCTCCGTTGATTTCCGTAACTGACCATTTGGGCCACTTGGTTTATTCTCTTCTCGCGCTTCAAATTCCCAATCATTTGTTTTAATGCCTCAACAAAGAGTGACCCCCTGAAGCTGTGGGCCCCCAGCCTCCACCCCAATACAAGCAGAGCCCCAGACCCGTGCTCTGTCTCTCCCCTCCACCTCGCCAATGTGTGGTCCCAGGGGTGCTGTGTAAGTGCCAGGCCCTGTAAGTAATCAACCTGTTGTTTTTCAGTTTCCTGACCATTAATACTGGAGGGCGTCTTGCGGTCTTCATAAGACCCATGAGGGCTGGACCAGCTACAACCTTGCTTATTGATGGGCTGAGAACAGCACACACGGTTTTGAAAGCTGAACCCACCTTGAACGGATTCCTTTTCCCTGGCCATATTTTATGTGAGAGTACTTCTACTCATTAACAAATGTTGGTGCCTCTTGAATGTAGAGAAAGGAATCTTGTTTCCCTGGTAGCCCACGGCTCAATGCAGGAGCCACAGCAAAGGGTGTCCATGCGTCTCTGAGCCCAATCTTGGAGAGACACGTGTGCACAGTTCTCATGGAGGAGTAGTAAATGTTGAAATTATAAAAACTATATTCATGAGAACATATTACTCTGAACTAAGATCGTAAGCCTTGAACATTAAGGGCGAGAATGCATTGCCATCTTGACTTTCTTTTCTAGGGACCCAGTACTTCCCCTCAGAGTCTGCTATCTAAGCTGGAAGCATTTCCACTGACCCCCGGGCTCCGATTAAACCCTTAGGGCTTCCAGGAGCTGAAGTCCCCATCTGCTGCCACCTCCATCCTAACTCAAAGTATGGGACTCACCAAAGATGACCAGCAGTGACCACAGCAGCATGAGGACCCGGGTCAGCTATCCAAAAAGAGATGTCCCTTCAGCCACCAGCTGGGGTCTGTCTGGAGGGAATGGAAACTGCTTTTCGAAGTAAGTTTTGTACAATTAGCAAAAGAAGGAAGTAGAAGTGCTTATCAGTGTCTGGCCGCTGTCTTCTTTCTGATAGGTGCTGAGTGAGTGAAGATGGTCCCTCTAAGATGCCCAAGAAACCCCTCCTCTGGACGCTGATGACAGTCAACACTTACATCTGTCTGCTGGTCACTTGGACACGGCTCTGAGTGCCTTATGCTCACAGAGTTATTTGGTACCCCGAGCAAGCTTCCAAAGTGTGTAGTAACCCTGTTACACAACTGGGGAAACTGAGGCACCAGAAAAAGGCAAGTAATTGACCAAGAGCAGCATGGTCACTTTCCAGTAGTGACAGCTGGGAGTCAAGCTCAGGCGGCCCCATTCCCCAGTCTGGCTCTCAAACACTGTCAGATCTTACTGTGATATAATGCTTCTCAATGTTCCCTTAGGACAGCAGGGCCATTTCTGCAACTGCACAGGGTTCTTGGGCGAGGTTTTCTTCAGCCTTCCAGAATGGGATGTTGCTAAGATTCAAACCACTTGCTCTGGTATCATTGAAAACGTTGTCCTCTTCCATATTTCTCATCCATATTGCTTTTTGGACCACACACTACTCCCAATGCAGCCACACCCTCCAGGGCCCGTGTCCCCAAAGACAGTTGTCACTCCGTCCTCATTAGATGCGGCCTCCATAGGTGTTGTGGGTAACAGCCCACTCGGGCAGGCTGAACAGGCTGGTGCATGTTGCATTTTTGGACTATATGTAGCACGAAACTTTAAATCACAACATCATAGGTATTTGTAACCTGTGGACTGACCGATAGCAAAGTCATCATAGACACAATGTGATCTGCTCAGCTGAATACTCGACATTCTCACTCACCGTAAACATAGTTCTCCTTTGGGAAATGTCGGCGTATGGAGGTGAAGTCCTACATCATATGATCAAACCTTTGCTTATAGCAGTGTAAAAAGAAAGTGCTGAAAACACCCAAAAAGACAGGTAAAAACAAATGATATGTCCGTGTACTACCGACCAGCCATTAAAATGATTCTGTACAATATTTAATAGCAATAAAAGTTGTTCATGATATACTGTTAAGGAAAAAGGGGCTGCTGAATGCAATTTACTTGCTGCACATTACCGTCCCCCTCAATTATCCAATAAAAAAATGTGTGGAGCAATAAATACCAAATGTTAGTGTGACCATATTTGAATAATGTAATTAAAGGTGGCTTTTATCTTCCTCATTTTGCTTACCAATGTGTTCTAGTATTCTTATATAATATAGAGATTCTAATTTATATTATACATATATAATATAATATAATATATTAGAATATAATATAATAATATGTAATATATCATCTATTATTTATTATATAGAACATATAGAATACTACATAGAGAACATTATATATTCTATAATATTCTATATATTTACAGAATATAATTTATAGAACAATATATATTCCATATTCTATATAACAAATATTCTAGTATATATGTAGAACATTATATGTTCTAATTTTCTATACATCTAGTATATATGTAGAACATTATATGTTCTAATTTTCTATACATCTAGTACTAGTTCTAGTATTCTTATATAATATATAAGCATATGTTTATTTTACATTATATATTAATTATATATTAATATATATTATAATTATTCTAATATATACCTATAATATATAACATTTTAGATAATATATATTAAAATAAATATTATATATTATAATATATAATATCAAATAAACATATGTAGTTAATATATATGATATAAAATAAACATGCTATTTATATATTTCTAAAAAATTCACGAAAAATAAGATCCGGTGTGTGGGCCTCTCTCGCCTTAAAGTGTATCAGGCGTCGCTACTTGAAGCTTCCGTGGAGCCAATGGTTCACTTGTGTTTGGAAGAGGGTGCGTGTTTCTCTCCCTGGGGCAGAGCCACTCACCCAGCTGCTGGTCCAGCCCTTGCCTGCGGAAGGAAGGGCTTCTAGGCGGTCTGTGGCTCCTCCTTGTCCTGCCCAGTCAGGACGGCACGGGATTCTGAAGGACAACTGTGAATTAAGGAAGAAAATACAGGAAAAGGCGTTTGCAAAAGGCAGAGGAAGAGCTGGTGGTAGGACTGGCGGCAGGTACTGGTTTTTCAGACCTCTGAGCAGATTTTTCAAAATATGTGTGATTTCTTTGTCCTGTATGCGAATGTGGCCTCTTGAGCTGAGAATTAGTTCTTTTCCATGGCATTTTCAAACGGTAGGGGGTGTGGTTTGTGCACAAGTGAGTGATGCAGGGGAGAGAAATATGCATTGTCACAGTGAGGTAGGGGGCCCTTGGGGAGGTAGCAAGACCTTAAGATGACAGGCATCTGAGGGCTCTCACAGTTGGCAGATGGCAGACATTCACATGTGGGCGGACATGACCTGGAGGCACACCGAGACTCAGATGCAAACTAGGGGTGAGGAGCTCAGTGGTTGATTGGAGAACAAAGTAAATTCATGTTCAAGGTTACAGTGGAGGAAGTGAAACTGTGTGTGTCGGGGCGGGGGGGGGTGGTGGTTAGCGAGGGGGATATTGGCCAAAAGGAGAGATAGAAAAATCCTTGGGCAGGGATACTTGGCTGTGGGAAAGATGGAGTCACAGGTGCCGCAGAGAAGCAGAGTTACATAAAGGCTTGAAAGCTTCTCGGATGGACCAGGTAGACCCTTGACTTGGAGATCCTGGGGGTGGCAGCATACACAAGGGTACTGTCACATGCAGAGCGACAGTGTCCCCACAAGTTACAGTGCCAAGGCAGGGTGTGTAGAGACTGAGACAGAGACAGAGTCTTCATGAAATACAACTCAGAACAAAATAAATACCATCTCCCATTTGAGGAAGTTACTAGGATAGTCACAATAAGAAAATGAAGTTGGTTAACTTCAGAGATCTCTGGTGTATTTGGTTGACCTTGGGGCCACAAGACCGCGATGGCCGAATGAAATGTCACAACCTATGTGATCTCTTATCACAGGAATTGTACACATGGCGGTGGACATGGTCATGACTCATGGCCATCACCCCTGTGTGTTAGGAGTTACGGTAGTCATTTCAACCGTCACCATAATTATCTTGAACAACATATGTCTTTGTTGGATGGGGTTGGACCTAGAAATTTTATGTCCAGGGTAAGAGATATATTCTTTTGGAGGCGCTAATGTTTGTTGGAGCAGAGCTGGCTAGTGGGGATCTAGATAGTGTCTCTGTAGAGACTCTCTGGATGTTAGTTGGGCAGACCCTTCTGCCCAGAAGATTCTCTGCAATGCAATTCCTTAGTTCCTAGAATTCTGTTGGGTCCTCCATAGTCCAGATAGCACGGCAGGGAATTCAGACCAAGAATGCCTGGAAACTTCCAGCCATTACCTTCCTGGCAGATAAGAAGATGAAGACTCTCCAGAGATCCAGTTTCTCCCAGAATTACCCGCATATTTTCTCCAGGCAATCTGAGAAGGACAGGGTAAGTCTCCTTTCAGGTAGTGATTGTTTGGGGAGACTGGACTTTTACAGAGCTCAAACTTTTCTTCTTCATGAGGAGGATCATCTTTCTTCAGTGTCAATAGAAGTTATTATAAACCCCGTTTGAAGGAGGCTCTGCCATTCCCGTGTGCGGAGTAGAGGCAAGCCCAGTCTTGAATCTGAGGGGAGACAGGCACAAGAAGTCTTAGGGAGGCTGTTGGTAGATATCTGAGCGGCATCTGCAGAAGGGAGAAGACCTCCCTCGGTGTGTGAAAATCCCTCCTTCCAGGTGGTCTGGGCTCCCTGGGGGGAAGTGTGGCAGGCGTGGAGGGGCCCCAGGGGATCAAAGACAATTCAATCCGAAGCTTTCTATTTTCTGTTTTAATTGCATGTGTGTGGGTTTTCCAGAAGGTGCATGGTTGTTACTTTCCAGGCAGAAAGGCCAACGACCAAGGGGAACTCTGGACCACAGGGGACCTTGGGAGGTCGAGCACACTGACCCTTCTCGGAGTCGCCCCCGGTTGGCTTCCTTGGGTGTCTTCCTGGCAGTAGCACATCAGCCGGCGGCCGAAGGAAGACCAGGGGCCAAGATCCAGATGGTCCTTCCGGCTTTCTGTGCTGATTTCCTTCCAAGGGATTTGCTCATCTAACGCGCTCTGCCAACAGCTCCTTATCACTTTAGGAGGTGGTGATTTACCAGTCCGAGGAAGTGTGCATTCATTCACTCATTCATTCAGTGATGCATAAATATTACATAACTTTTTAAATGCATAATTAAACAGGTGAAAGAGAAGGGAAATTCCTCCATTACACATAAGAAAATAAAGAGGAAATGAAAACAGAGTATTACACATGTAAGCCGACATTCCCGGTGCTGTGAGGACAAAATGTGACATGAGGTGATTTTTATGAGCTTAGCATTTCATCCAGGAGGAACCGTGGGCTTGCGAAAGGTAGAAGCTTGAAACTAAAACACAGAAAATCTGGACCATCAGAAGACTTCCCTTTTAATGAAAGAGTGGTTTGGGGGGGGCGGAATTCACCCACCAGCACAGAAATGACAGTAGCCTGGTCTTTTTATGAGCTCTCGGGGAAAATCGATGGTTTCCTCTGAAATATCAAAACCCCAAGACAAGGCCACTCCCGCAGGTGCTCTGGGAAGCCCCACATGAGGAATTATCATAAAAAGTGGCTCTGGGCCAGTGACACCCCCAGGCCTTGGAAGAAGCACATAGAAAATGGCTTTTGAGGGACAGAGCGAGAAGCCCAGGCCACATGAGACTCCTGTAACTCATAGGAAGTGTCTCAGTTTACAGTCACAAACCCCACCAAGATTCAGAAAACGTGACAAATGCAGGCTTAAATATCTAAAACTTGAGGCAGAAGAATTACAGTAAATTAAGCGTATTTAATCTAGTTTAAGGTTGTTAAAATAATAAAATGAAGTATGACACTCATAGAGCAAAATGCTGTAAAAAGGGAAATTTGAGAAGGAATAATAAAAATAATTCAGTTTTGGAGCATTTAACGTGTGCCAGGTACAGCTTGAAGCATTTTAAACAAATGGTTTTACATAATTAGCAAGGCGGCGGTATGTATTAGATACCATTGCTATCCCAGTTTTAAGCACAAAGAGAGTTTATTTTTATTTTTTTAATGTTTATTTATTTTTGAGAGAGAGAGAGTGCGGGCAGGGGAGGGGAAGAGCGAGCAGGGGATAGAGGACTTGAAGCAGGTTCCGCACTGCTGTCAGCACAGAGCCGGTCGCCGCGCTTGAACTCACAGACCGGGAGATCATGACCTGGGCCAAAGTCGGATGCTTAACAGACTGAGCCACTCAGGTGCCCCCAGAAATACAGAGTTTAAACAATTTGACCCAAACTGCAGATCCAGTAAATGGTGGGGCTCCCACGTAAATCCAGAAAAAAAGTTCACGCTTCTGGTCAGTCGGGGCTCCCGTTTCATTCCTTGAGCCCTCCCTGAGGTCCAAATACTTCCCAGCGGCAGATGAAATATAACATATAAAAATCTACATTCGTCCTAAAAAAGAAAAAGTTAAACATTTCCATGGGCCAGAAATAGAAACTCAAGTGAGAAAGGAAGCCGAGGGACGGGATGGGGAGGGTGCCCGAGGCAGCCCGGGCTGGGGGGCAGGAGTGGGCGTGTGTGCCGGGGACAACAGGGCACGTGTGCGGGGCACAGAGCGCGTGCACTGGGAGCCCACTGTGCCACGGGCACCCTCCTCTTCAACAGCAGTTCTAACGGCATTAGTATTTGGTTTTTAAAATTGTATTTAAATTCCAGTTAGTTAGTGTACAGTGCGGTGTTGGTTTCAGGAGTGGAATTGAGTGAGTCATCGTTCACATACAACACCCAGCGCTCCTCCCAGCAGGTGCCCTCCTCCGTGCCCCTCCCCCACCCTCTCCCCTCCAGGACCCTTCACTTCCTTCTCAATCGTTCAGTATTAGCATTAGTCAGAAGCATTAAACAGGACGTTCACATCAGATGTGTTTTATTTGGATGAGATAAGGTAGCGTGGAAAAAAAAGGAAAAAGAATAGACTACTTAATAAATCATAGTAGGTAATTAATACCTGTTTGAAAAAATGGTCAGAGCTCTGTCTCATATAATTTTTTTAATCCAAAAAGTAGTCACAATATAAATATAGTGTAAAACCCCAAAATAGGAAAAGTCAGATTCTTATCTCACACCAAACATACATATGATGTACTGTGTGAATATATACCAAAATTATGAAAGCATTCTAAGAAAATATAATAACGTTTTTATAACATTATCGCATAGGAGGGAATGTGAGGGAAGTTTCTGGAACGATGGAGAAATTTTATATCCTGACAAGAGTTTTGGTTACTTGGGTGCATGCTTTTGCGACGCTGACCGAACTAAGCACATAAAACGTGTGCACCTCACTGTGTACAAATTATAAATCGTTCCTACAAAACCTATAAGAAAAGGGTAAATGAACGCTGAGAAAATAGGTTAAGGATCAGCACAGGAAACTTTTGGAAGAACTACAAATTAACAGTCCATTTATGAAGAAAATGCTCAACTGCATTAGTAGCTTTAAACTTTTTAATTGAAATAACAATGGAACTTTTCTCTCACAGATTGATTATCTCATGCACTGTTGGCTGATGTGTGCACTGATCCAGCCTTACTACAGAGCAGTTTAAGAGTATTTAACAAAAATATCAAATGTGTACAGCCTAAAATGTCCTAATCCCTGATTTACAAACTTATCCTTCAGATGAATTAATAGGAACACAGAAATATGTTTGTATAAGGCCTTTTATTTATTTTATTTTTAATGTTTATTTATTTTGGGCGGGGAGGTGCAGAGGGAGGGGGACAGAAGATCCAAAGCGGAGTCTGTGCTGACAGCAGAGAGCCCGATGTGGGGATCGAACTCATGAATGAGGAGATCATGACCTGAGCTGAGCTCAGGCGCTCAACGGACTGAGCCACCCAGGTGCCCCAGGACATTTATTTTAGTATTGTTCTTATAAAAATTTTGGAAACCGCCGAATGTCCATCAGTGATTGAAAAGATTATATTAGGATAGTATTTCATGGCACTGAATGGTACCCTTAAAATGGTTATTATGATAAATTTTATGTTACTTGTAGTTTGCAAAACAAAAAAGTATATATTCTGATTTATCTGTATATAACGTATATATATATAGTCCTTTAAAATAGTACAAGAAGTCTACATAAAGACTTGAAAATATTTCACAATTTTTAAAGATAGGTATATTTCTAAATATTTGTGTATTTACCTGCATGTATAAGAGTTTGTACAAAGAACTGAGAAATATCTGCAGAGCTAAGATTTTAACAATGCTAAGTTTTTAAACAACGGGCACCATTTGTGGTGTTAGATATAAGGGAGACTCTTGGTTTTTACACTGTATACTTCTAAATTGTTTTAATTTGTAAGAGGTGGTGAAAACTGAAAATACAGACTCCAAATTGTATTGTCACATTTTACATTTTTTTAAATGTTTATTTTTGAGAGAGAGAGAAAGAGCGTGAGCAGGGGAGGGGTAGAGAGAGAGAGGGAGACACAGAATCCGAAGCAGGCTCCAGGCTCTGAGCTGTCAGCACGGAGCCTGATGCGGGGCTCGAACTCACAAAGCGCGAGATCATGACCTGAGCCGAAGTCGGACGCCCAACAGGCTGAGCCACCCGGGCGCCCCTGTATTGTCACATTTTTAAAACATTTGTGAATAAAAGAAGAAAAATTGTATTCGTAAAGCTTCTAGAGGCTGCAAGTACAGAACTTTGGATGCGGCGAAACTCACCAAGGTTCAATCTTATAAACACGGCGGCATCTACACTGGCCTGTACGTACAAAATATGTCCCCAAAGTTGAGTGCCCCCACAGTAACTATTCACGAAACTTCGCTTGGATTCTAATTGGTGGCAGTGACCCTAAATGCACCAAGTCACATACTTTACGCAGAAGCAGGTCCCTTAAGTGGCAGGACTGGACTTCTGTTCTGGAGATCAGTACAGAGCTTGTCCACGCTTACGAGGTGACGGGCGCCCACCTCCGTGTGCGGCAGCCCCGCGGAATCACTAACCTTGCGACCCTGCACGTTGGGTGAGCTGCACTGTCCCTCCACCCCAGGACCCCAAGTTCTTTCACCCACCTTGTGTCCTCTTATAAGAAGTTAGAGCACAGTTCAACCTGTGCCTAGAAGAACCAATAGGCATGGGGTTCTGGTCACAAGGTCCTTCCCACCCCTGCGTTCATGTTGGTTCTCTGGGCTGGTTTTAGGAATAATCTCTGGAGGAAAGCACCTGGGTGAGAGGTACTGGAGAGCTGGCCACCCCAGGATCTCTGAAGAACGTACTGGTTCTGAGGCTTGGAGTCATGGGTGGTTTCCCAAGGGCGGAATCTTCCGGAACTTTACATAGCGTCTTCATAGTCCTCATCTGTAAGGTTTGCCTTCTTCAGCCTGAAGTAGATGGCTGAGGCGTCCTAAAAGCCAACGCACGTAGACAGGACCAGAGCAGGGAAGACACATGGGACAGGCCTCCCCCTGGATCTCTTCCCCAGGCAGCAGGGACGCATCCTATCACAGTGTGCCACGCAGCACACGCAGCACAGCCTCTTGGAAGACAGTGCCCCCGGGCGAGCATTTTCAAAGGGCCTGTGTCCCGCTGGAGGGCTGCAGAGGTGCCCCTGAGTACGCCAGTCTGAATGCGCAAGCCCCCCTCCTGTTCTAAGGGGGCACTGTTAGGCAGTTCCGCGGGCTGGCGTTTTTTTGCAGGATTTCAAGAGTTTGCCCCCCCTAAACTAAATCAGCGTGTCACCGGAGTTGACCAAGGACACGAGTTCTGCCCTGAGACATCTGGCTTCCCCACCACACTTGACAAAACTACAAAGCATCTACTGTCTTTGCCCGCATGCCGAGGTGGGATTCCGGCGATTTTCTGCAAGTATTTTCATACTATCAGTGATGTCTTGAGTCATTCAAGGTTGACAAATCACTGAGTTTCAATGGCACAAATCACTGCTAGTTTAGCTTTGTTCAATATTAATTTAGCTTTCCACGGATTGTTTGGTTAACCTCACAGCACAAAGTCGTGTGTGTGTGTGCGTGTGCATGTGTGTGTGTGTGGTTGAACAGTATTTCAGAATAGATTTTCAAGGGATGGCATGTCTAGACTTGGCACGTGCTGCAGTGTAACTACAAATCATCCACGTGTCTGCTGCCAAAGGAAATGTCTATGCAAGCCTCCAAAATTCCCTTGCACAGTGAGGCTTTACTGTTACAACCAAATGTTTTTATCCCACTGTGTGGGGAGGTGAGAGAAGAGATGGACCATGGAAACATTGCGGTTTTCTGAAGTGGCCATAATTTTAAAAGTTTGAGGAGCTGTGTGTAGAAGGAAGAGAGAAGAGCAAGAAGAAAACTACAATAGGGATTCTGACTCACCTGGTCCTCAACACGCGTCCTCGGGGGCGGTACTGTGGGATAGAAGATGTGCGCTGTAAGGTGTCCTTTATATTTAAACATAAATATTTATACGCTGCTTCTCCTATCCACTTGCGGCGTATGGGTTGCTGTCGATATTTTTAGTCTTGCTTTTCTGCCTTTCAGAAACACGATTTCCTTGCCGTACAAGGACGATCGGCAGCCTAGGTCCCTCTGGGCATTTACACTCTTGGCATTTCTGGAGCCACCAAGTACGGATGGGACAACAACAGGTGGGCAGATGCCCGATGCCACATAGAGTGCATGGGGCCACTTGAGGAGGGCAGGCAGACACCGCCACCCCAGTGTGCCGTCTGACTGGGGGCGCTGAGCCGGCACCAGCACTGGGCTCTCCTCGGGGCGGCCCCTGGACCCAAGCTCAGGGAGGCAGGGCAGCCGCAAGCTGCTCGCAGCCCCTGACTACCCTGTTGGCTCCGGCAAAGAGACACACTCCCTCCCTCACTTCTTACCTGGGGGTGGCCTCTCCTGCTGCGTGCGGTACACCAGAGAGTAAACCTTGTCCCCGCTTACAACATTCACTGAAAGAGGAGAAAGGAGGCATCAGGACACAGCCCTTTCTTCCTGCAGTTGACTCACTCCATGCCGACCACCTGTCGCCACGTGGACAGATGAGCCACCTGTTCTCGGAGGCGGCGGCTGGGGCACCGCAGACACAGGTGCGGCTGGCAGACCCCGTCGCCCCTTCCCCTGCTCACTGGAGCTGCTTGGGCCAGGTCATTGCGGAGCCTCACCGTTTTCGTACTCAGACTGTCCCTGCAGCGGGGCAGGTGAGTTGACGTAGCTGGATACCGGTGGCACGGGGCTCGGAGGGCTCCTGCCGGCACAGAAGCACACGTTATCTGCGCAGGGTAGTGTCCCCAATGCCCTGCACATCTCCGATGATGGTTGTGAGCAAGACATTAAAGGAGAGAAGCCGACCTGGGAGGGTCCTGGGCGGAATACTGACTTCTGGAGGGAGTCCTGGGCACTGCTGTGTGGTGCACGCCCTGAGCTGGCCGAGCAGGGCGCAGCCGGGTAGCACTGGAGCACACAGCCCATGGGCTCAGGCTCACGATGGTGTCGCCCACACCCGCATCCGGGCCCCTCACATCACACGCGCCCGGTGATTATTGATTCACCCCGATGGAAAACAGGGTGTTAGGCAGGACAAGCAGCTTGAGGAAAGGAGAGAAGAAAGTGGGCTTGCGGGTGTGCCTACCCCTGGAAGAGCGCCACTCTGATTTGGGGGAAAATATCTGCTGTGTCGGCATAAAAACAACACAGTATAAAAATACGTCAATGAAACATTGACGTCCCCAGATGCAAGGATTTCAAAAAAAGTCCCCCCGCCTCTTAACTTCACCAGCAATGGTTATCACTCTCCGGCCTGATTACAGAAATGTGCACGAATCCTAACACCTCTGAGACACTTTAAGACTCTCGGGATCCCGTTTTCCTTACTCCTCAGAATGACTCACAGACCGTCAGATACGGGTTAATTGATCGAATGCATCAATTCATTGGTGAATGTGTGAAACGGGTCAAAGCGATTTGGTGAAGGAGCTAAATTAGGAAGAATGATGCAAGAAAGACTTAAATTAATTAGTTGATGTATAAATGAGGAGGAAGAGCAAGCAGGTGCTCAGTGACCAGGGGGAGAGCTCAAGACGGGTAGGTTGGGTTATAATCACATAAGAAACAAGCACATGAGAGAAGATAACTCAGAACCAGTAGGATCGATTTTTCTGGAACATCAGTGCACACGGAGAACCCGGAGCCTCACCTGCGTGGGCTCCCAGCTGGACGTCTTCCTACAAGACAAACAGATGAGCAAACGCGTCAAAGGGGAAATTGTTCACCTCTTGCTTTCAGGTGGCCCTTGTGTGGGGACTGTGCCTCGGGCCATAGTGCCCCTCACAAATGCCACCGCATGCCAGAGGACATGGCGGCACTCAGTTACACAGGTCCTACATCTTGCAGTGAGACGTTCCGTGCCGAGTGGTTGCGCAAACTCCCCAAAGATAGTTCCCACCAGAGCAAGGACTTGAGCCCACGCCTCCGAACGCTTGCACCTCTTGTATTGTTTGCTTTGGATTTTAACAACCACACGACCTAACGTTGTCATGACAAATCCTCAGACGCAGACACTGCCATAGCCACGTGATAGATGGGATGAGGTGCCCCACGATGCAGGAAAAGCTAGGAATTCAAGTGAAAATATCACATTGTCTCCGTCTTGCTCGGCGGAGAACAGGAGTCCAAGATTAAATGCACAAATACGTATCTAATTCCCCATGTTAACCCCGGGGGGCTACCCAAGCTTAGTGCCCTGATGAAAAATAACGAGAGAACGCGGGCTGTGGGGCCAGGGGGAAGTCTCTCGGAGAAAGTGACATTAAGTCGGAAAGCAGGAGGGATCCCGCAGTGAGTGGAACATGAGGATGCGTGGACAAGCATTCCAGAAAGAGGGAAAGGCACTTGACGATGCTCGGGGCGGGGAGAGAGGCACCGACTTTACCTGGGGGATGGTCAGCGGGGCTGGGATTCCTAACGGTGTTTCTCCTCCAGGGGCTGACTAGTTAGTTTAAATAGGGTTACATTTTGGTATAAAAATTAGAGCAGACAAACATGAGGTATCAGCTGGACCTGAACCGATAACACATAGTGGACAGAAGACTTGACCAAACCAACACCCTGCGTTAGTCTAATGGGTGCTGCTCCCGTGCGGGGGGCTGGGAGCAGGTCTGTGGGGGTGGACACTGGGAGCGGGTCCGCAGGGGGGCGGGGGGGGCTGGGAGCAGGTCTGCGGGCAGGGTGGCCAGCAGGACACATCCATCCCTCAGCGTACGCATCACCGGCCCAGCCTGTGCCCGTGAAAACAAAGGTCACGGTAACAAAATACGAGTCTCTGTAATACTAACCTAGTCTTTTCTTGAGCCCACAGCAGCAAAGGGCCAGAATGGTGGGACCAAGGATGCCAAGGAGCCCCTCGAGGATTCCCGAGGCGAGAAGTTCTTTCCTGTCCTCCGTGGGCACTGAAGGGAGAGGTCAGCGCGTGAGCTGCCGCGCTGGACGGCTGCCCTTTGGAGAGCAGACGCCTCGACTGTGGGTTGAGGCCACGGTCTGCTCTTCCTGAGTGGGGGGCGGGGAGCAGCGGGACGGACTTCTGTATCGAGGGAGCTGCAGCTCAACACACTGATAACAGGAGAAGAGGCACCAGCCTTCCTGTCCTCCGGGCCCTTCAGATACACCTCCCAGGACAGCACCGCCCACAGACGGCCATCGTTGGTTGCACAACGCCAGAAATATGGTCAGGAGAGCTCTCCCAGGAGGGAGGCAAAGCATCAGACTCTTAACTGCAGAGAACAAACTGAGGGTCGACGGAGGCAGGTGGGTGGGGGGATGGGCTAACTGAGCCATGGGCATCAAGGAGGGCACTTTTTGGGATGAGCACTGGGTGTCACACGTAAGAGATGAATCACCGGGGGCGCCTGGGGGGCTCAGTCAGTCAAGCATCTGACTTCAGCTCAGGTCATGATCTCACAGTTCAGGAGTTCGAGCCCCTGCATCGGGTTCTGTGCTGACAGCTCGGAGCCTGGAGCCTGCTTCGGATTCTGTGTCTTCCCTCTCTCTCTGCCCCTTCCCCACTCATTCTCCCTTCCTCTCTCTCTCTCTCTCTCTCTCTCTCTCTCTCTCTCTCTCTCAAAAATAAATAAACATTTGAAAAATAAAAAAATAATTCTACCAATTTAAAAAAAAGACATGAATCACTGGTTTCTACTCCTGAAGCCGAGACTACACTGTATGTTAACTAACTTGAATTTAAGTAAAAATAAAAATAAACTCTCCCAGGATGCTGAAAAGAGGCAGTGACCAAGACAGCTTTATAGCCTGAGCTGTACCTGTGACGTTGAGCGGCACCGCCTCACTGCGCCGGGCCCCCAGGCCGTTGTCGGCCTCGCAGGAGTAGTTTCCAGAATGTTCTGCGGTCAGAGAGAGGTTGAAGGACGCTCCTCCTCCGGCGTGAGCCGAGCTCCTTCCCAGGGTGACATTCTTGTGATAAAACCGGTACAGGATGGGGGGCGAGCCCCTCGGGGCCTCACAGCGAAGCTCCACCACATCCCCCTCCTCGGCCTGGGCCCTGGGCGCCCTGATGGTGAGGACGGGGCGGGACACTGGAACTGAGGGAGGCAGGGGGCCGTCAGAGAGGGTCCCCACCCTGCGGTGGGCTCAGAATCCCAGCCCTCGGAGGCCCAGCCCCGATGAACTCCCTCGGGGTGCCCCAGGGGAACGGGCAGCCCAGCTCGCGGGCCGCTGGTGGGTCGAGGAACTTACTTCTGACGGTGACGCTCACCAGCTCGCTGAGGCTGGGGCCGAAGCCGTTGTCGGCCGTGCAGTAGTACTTGTCCGAGTCACTGTCTCTCACCGCTGGGATCTCAAACTTTGCGGCCAGAGAGCGCTGGGTCTTTGTTTCCAGGTTCAAACCCAGGGCCCCTCTGTACCAGAGGAAGGTGATGTCTCCTGTGCCCCTGGCGACCTCACAGATGAGCGCCAGCCTCTCTCCCTTCTGCACTTGCCCGCCGGGAGGCTGCGTCTCCAAGCTCACATTACAGACGGGGACTCCTGCACACACACAATGTGACCCCGGAGCGGTGACTGTCCTGAACACAAGGGCCTCGAGGAAGTCAACAATTCTCGCGGTTGAATGGCTAATGGTGGGGGGACATTTGGCGGGAGGGGTTCTGTCGATTGGGGTCTGCCTCGGTCAGGCGGATGCTGGCAGGGTGATAAAGGCCATACTGTTACCACGCGCCCCCTCCCGCCCCAGGACAGCGGGGCTCCCAGGACCCCAGCCTCTTGAGTCCTGGCTCCGCAAGGCACAACAGTAAGGCGGCCGCGGTGCCCATCGCAGGCACAGCTGCCTGGGTTGAGTGCTGGTTCTCAGTCTTACTGTGTGTGCTTGATCCAAGTACTTAACTTCTCTGGGACTCGATTTCCCGTCTGCACAAGGGGGCGGGTAACGATGCTGCCTCCCGCAGCTGGAGGGAGGCCAGGAGCAGGGCCCGCTGCCCCGCATTTCCGTGCTGTGCTCCAGCCTCGCCAGGGCTGAGTTCTGAGCAGAGGCGGGAAAGCCAGCCTTCGTGAGGTCATCGGCACTGGCTTCCCAGCACCGAGGACGCGTCTTTGAGGACGGGGGAGGACGTCAGCGCGTCCACCCTGATGCAGGGCAGCATGGTTGAGAGTCACAAAACACCGCCTTCTCTTTTTCCCTCTCAAAACCAAGCCCCAATTTCTCCTCCAAGAGCCTCCTGCACAAAGCCTCCTCTTACTGTGCGGGTGTGATTTCTCCTTGTCTGTGGCTCCCGTCAACCACCCACCACGGCCACACATTTCGCCCTCGCTGAGGGCGCTGCGTGAGCCCCGGCTTCTGGAAACAGGGGCCGGGATCACGCGGCACTTTGCCCCCACTCGCCAGCACAGCACGGGCTTCCTAAATAGTCTCGTGCGCGTTCGAGCGGGATTAGCAAGGGTAAGGGAAGCCCCCTCCAGGACGCTCAGATTCACCCCAGGCAGCTCCTATTCCTGCAGGAGCCCAGCCCCCGGGGTCGGAGAAGACGGCCTCACGCCCCCGCGCCTGCCCCTGGCCGCAGGCCCCCCGCACTCACTCTGCACCTGTATCTGGACCCTCGGGCTCTGAATGACTCTGGGTGCCGTGGTGTTTCCTTCACACCAGTAGGACCCGGAGTCTTCCTTCCACACGGTGGGGAGCTGGAGCTCTGGGGAGCTGCTCCAGCCCGGCCACAGGGCCCTGCCATCTCTGAAGAAGCAGAACTGGAGGGGGCCGTCCAGCTTCCATGAAGGGACCAGGGTGTTGCAGGTCAGGGTCACTGAGCTTCCCTCCACGGGCCGAGAGGGCCTGGCCGTCAGGAGCAGCGCTGGAGAGAGGGGAGAAACACATATTCCAGGGCAATGGGGTTCAGGGTTCCCCGGGAAGAAGTACTTTGTGTTCTCAGCATTTGAAACAGGCTCGAATAACCACCCAGTGGGGTGCAGAGCCCACCCTGCA
>CM053562.1:62852114-62882164 GCA_028646485.1 Cryptoprocta ferox | reverse complement strand
ACACCCTGACATGCCCCCCCCAAGTCCTCCCCGGTGCCCCCCAGCCCACCTTGCACCCAAGCGCGCCCCCCTCCCCCAGCCCACCCCGCACCCCAGCGTGCCCCCCCCCCGAGCCTCCCTCAGCGCCACCCCTCCCATGCAGCACTTCCTCTCTCTGCAAGACAACCCTTGCCTTCCACTTGGTTCTCACACTTTGACATGAACTAACCACACCTCTTCTGGAGACAGGGCAGGGCACTGACGACTGTAACTGGAGGTGGTGAAGCCTGACGTTTCAGGAAAGTGAGGAGGTTTCATTCATTTTTGTTGTAAATCATGTTGGTCATTTTTCTTCTGCTTTGTTCCCCTGGCGTCCCAGAGCCACACTATTTCTTCCAAGGACAGAATGTGACACCGGGGGGTCTGCCGGTCGGGGAAAGATTGAGAGGCGCTCGATGCCTTCTTTATGGATTCTCTGCTTCCCACTGGAGGGTGTAACAGGCGTGCACCTGCCGGAAAATGCCACTCGCACGCATCGGGCTCCCTTGCTCTGGGACTGTGTGCGAACCTCCGTCAAAGGCATATGGGGAAGAGCAATTTCAATCTGCACCTTGAGCTCAGGGATGCCTCCCTTTTCAGTCGGCCGTAGAGGGTCTTCTCCGGGTGGATCACGGGGACGGGGGCAAAGTTGGGTCCTGCTTCCCCTCACCTCCTTCTCCCTGCAGCAGCGCCCGTGAAACCCCTGAATCCCTGAGCTCACTGGCTCCTGAGGCATTTGTTTAGCCATCGCTCAGAGCATTCTGCTCTTCGGGGAAGGTTAGGAATTTTCCGAAGAGCAGCCTGTCTCCCCCCACCAGCTAAAAATGCCACATGTCCCAGATCACTGAGAGGTGGCTGCTGCTCCGACACTTGTCATTCTCAAACCTCACTCATGGAATGCTTTACCTGGAGACTCAAAAAATAACTGGATCCCAATGTTGGTACAAAAATGTTTGCTCTGTGCCAGGGCCGGGAATACTTGTGGGCTCGGAGGCATTTTTTCTCCTTGGAAAACTGCGGTCCCCAGCGAGTGGAGGACAGCACAGCTTTTGAGCTGAGCAGAGAGAGGAGTGAAAAAGGCTTCTAGGCACCTGTACCTCACTCTTCTGAATGGGGCAGGTGGGTGCGGAGTAGGACCCTGGAGGGGGCCGTTCGTGAGGGCTGCAGCTCAGCCTTGAGCTCAGAGCTTGCTTCAGGTCATTCTCAGGTGTTCCCAGAGACACCTGGCAAATTCCTGGCAGCGGGAGTTTTGTTTCTTCTCGGTGTGGCTTTGGATGTCTGTGTACGCTCAGACTGAGCACACGAACCCATGGCCTGAGTCCCACCTGGACGAGCCTCGGAGGAGCCTCCCGGGAGGCTGGGCTGGTTCTTCTGAACACCCCTGGCCGTCGGCCCCAAAGGCCCGTGTTCCGGGGTGTATGTGCGCCTGTGTCCTTGAGGACGCAGGAGGCCTCCTCCAGCGCTGTGGACAGTGTTTTGTCCAGAAGAGAGCAGTTCCGGCGTGTCCTGGATTTAAACACACGTTAGTGGAAGATTCCTTCATGGGGGAAGTTTCCTCCTCTCTTCCGGCAAAGGTCAGACTTCGGATCAGGATCAGAGCAAACGGCGTTTGCATCGAGCAGAAGTCGCGCCTTCTGACAGCTGCGGTTACAGAGCAGGGCTGGAGGAGGGAGGAGGCAGAGCGGCGCCTGGCGCGCCCGTGGCCCCGGCATCCACCCTCATGGTCTCCACGGACGTGTGGCCGCCACGTTTCCTGCAGCGCTCCTGGGGGAGCACCCAGCGAGGAAGACACGGGGGCCTTGGGGCCCCTGAGGCCGGAGGGTGGAGATTCTTCTAACATCCGTCTGCGACACTCTGTGACTTCCCTGTGAAACAGCGTCTCCCTTCCCGAGCTGGGACTTCGAGCGGGGGGGGACCGTGGATTTGAGAAGGTCAGAGCCAGACGGGCCGCCCCTGTGGAGCCGGCACGTGTCAGGTGCAGACGCTGGCCTGAACACAGGCAGCCGGGGGCCCCGAGGGAGCTGCTGTCACCAGACACCAGACAGCGTCCACAGGCCTCCTGCAGGGGCCCCATGACGAGATTGCCACAGACCACAGAGGGGACGGGGAAGACAGCTACTCACCAGTTAGTTCGCAGGGCGGAGCTAGGAGAGAATTCGGGAGAGATCAGGGCGGGTCTGAGCTAGGCGTTCCTCCCCCAGCACCCCCCCTGCCTCCCCCCTTCCCTCTCCCCTTCACTCCTGCCTCTTCACTCTCCTCCTTCCTTCCTTCTTCGCCCCTGCTCCTCTCCACATTCATTTCCGATCACTGCCCCCATCCATGGTTCGATGAGGTGCCTTCGTTCGTGACTGCGTCTCGGTCTCATCCCTCCCCCAAAAGTCCAGATGACCCCCCCCCCCCAGGCCTGGCCGACTCGCAGTGACAATGGCCAGGCACCTGCTACACATGCACACACACACACACACACTATGCCCTTTATTCACCAGTTTCCCGGCAGAGGAGGTCCAGAGAAGGAATTCTGATTTCCCCAAAGATTCTCTCATATCCCAACGATTTGACCACAGTCTTATGACATAATGACCAAGAAGAGAAGATTCTGGGGAGATGCGGGCACTCGGCCAGAAGGCACAGGCCTGAATCCTGGCTCTTCCCTTTACTAGCTGTGCTACCTAGGGGAAAATGCTTTACCTCTCTGTGCTCTATTTTCCTTTTCTGTAGACTGGAGGAGACAATGGACCTACTTTGCAGAGTTTTTGTGAGGATTAAATAAGCCGACATCCATAAAATGTCTGGACTTTATTTCACATTCAGTAAATATTACCTCATTCTTACCATCTATATGAGCCCATACTGAGTCTGACATGATTAGCCTGCTTTTTTAGCTTAAATGCCTATTTGAATAATGCGTTCCTTAGTTAGAATAATGCAGTCGATGGGGGCTGGCCTGCCCGTCACGGCTTTTATTCATCCATCCTACGAATCGTTCTGAGGGCTGACTGTGTGCCACGCACGGCACGTGGGACGCGGGTTGCCGGAGCGAATGTGGACAGCAATTAAAAAGTCGATATATAATCTGATTTCCGAGAGTGATCAGTGCTGGAGGAAAGATAAAGCCCAGGGGCGCCTCGGTGGCTCGGTCGTGTAGGCGGCTGACCCTTGACTTTGCCTCAGGCCGTGATCTCACGTTTAGTGGCTTTGAGCCCCGTGTCGGGCTCTGGGCTGGCAGCGCGGAACCTGCTTGGGATTCGCTCTTTTCTTCTCTTTCTACCCCTCCCCCACTCACTCGCACTCCCTTGCTCTCTCTCTCTCTCTCTCTCTCTCCCCCTTTCTCAAAATAAATAAATAAACTTAAAAAAAAGATAAAGCTGAGAAATAAGTTACAGAGTATCACTGGGTGATCTTGACTATTTGGATCGCTGCCAACTGAGTAGAAAACAGATCAGAATTCGAGAGCTGCCGTGCGAGTGTTTGGGGACCCACACCCCTGGCAGAGAAGGAGCCGATGCAGGGGCCCTGAGAAGGACTGAGCTCATCTGCGGAGGGAGGAGGCCCTGGAGCTGATAGCGGGCAGCAGCCGGCACTGGTGTGGTACCTACAGACAGTCGGAGCCAGTCACGGAGGGCTTCCCGGACGTGGCGCCAGGTCTGGATTTCATTCCAGGTGTGCTGGGAGCTGTGGACAGCTCTGACCCAACTGACACTTGGAAACTCGCTCTCGCGCGGGGAGGAGCACTGACCGTCATGCGGGACAAGCAGGGAGGGCCAGATCCCGGTATAAATTTGAAAGTAGAATCAGTAAGAATTACTTTTGAGTGCAGTTCAAGTGTGGAGGAAACAGAGGAATTCATGTAACTGGCAAAGGGGTGGAGGCGCTAGAGATGCTCTGCGTGGTGAGCCTGCTCGTGGTCACGTGACTGCACGTCCTGGAGAATTCTGGGCGGAGCATCAGAGAAGCGAATTTCACTGTCATGTCCATTAAAACTGAGCTGGAAACAATGGCAGGAGATGAAGCAAAGCCCAGCAACTCCCTGGGGACTTTGTGAAAGGGGTGCAGGAGGCCCACAGGACGCATTTCCGTTGTTTCAGGGGAAAGACGTCATGGCGTGTTTCTATGTTGACGGGAATCACTGAGAGGGAAGAATCGTGGGGAAGGCAGAGGGGAGGTTCTGAGGGAGCAGGAGCGTCTGGGACCCAGTGACGGGGGAGGAGCCCGTCCTGCGTGGGGACAGGGACAGGGCAGTCCTGAAGGAAGACAGGTGAGGGGTGGGCGGGTAGATCTGGGCACAGCTGCAGGCAGGCAGGTGAAGACCTTCCCTTCTGATGCGTTTCATCTCCTCAGCGACATAGGCAGCAAGGTCATAAGCTGAGCGTAAGGAGGGAGAAGTTTGAGGAGGCAGAGAAGCTGGGAGAAAGCAGTCCGGGTGTGAGGCTGGGACTAGCAGGTGTAGGAAGTCACTGGCCCCGCCAGGGCCACGGAGATGCGTGCCCTGCCTTGAAAGGGACATGAGTCAACGAGACGGTGCCTTTTGTGTGAAGGTGCAGAGGAGTGTGCTGATGGGAGGCTGCTCCCCGGACAGAGAGGTGAAGGTGGGACCTGGGAGCCTTGTGTCCCAGAATCTAAGGTCGGGGGCGCGGAGGACAGTACCTGGCAATGAAAAGTCACTCTGGGGGGTTTTAGAGTGGCCATTGGGCAGGGGTGGGGGTGCCCAAACAGGGATTTTGAAAGCAAACAGTTGTTGGTGATCAATTCTAGGGTTCGATGGCAGGAATGAGGGGCCAAGGACACAAGATAAAGGGAAGGATGTTGACAGGAAGGACGGGAACAAAGGCCCAGGTTGGTGTATGAATTATCCCTGTGGCTATGGGCAACAGCAAGGACAGACAGAATTCACACTGGAAAGAAAGACAGAGAGTGAACACTTCCTAGGAGGTAGAAACCGAAATGAATGTTTTCTTCAAACACTTGGCTTTCCAGTATTTCCCACCTGCTGCCTGGCGCCGAGCTACCGCTTGGAGGCAGAGATCTCAGCATCTGTCAGTGCAGGAGATCTCGGCGGAGGCCTCGGGAGGGGCTGGGGCCGGAGCCCTGCAACTGCGCGGATGCCCCACTCACCGCACCTGCGCGGATGCCCCACTCACCGCACATCAACAGCATGAGCCCCAGCAGCATGAGGACCAGGTCGGGGACTGTCACTGGAGACGTTTTCTCATCGGAGGAAGAATCCAGCTCAGGGGCGAGAGGCAGCGGCGTGTCAGTGGGCGAGGAAGTCACGCTGCAGCACTTCTACAGAAATAGAAGAAAGAACTAGAGCGCTCGGAAGGCCCACCTCTATTTCCTGTCCTGTGGGGACCCGGACGAGCAAAGATGCTCCTTTCTGTATTTGGTTCAATGTCCATGACTCGAAGAGGAGGGTGCACATTAGTGCATCAGGGCCTCCCTCCCGAGCTTAGGTGGTGTCTCAAGGGAACTTTCCCAGAGGCAATTTCTGACTCTGAGCGTTCCTCAGACCAGGGTCCTGAGGAAGTTCAATGGCGTGTTTCCCTCGTAGGGAAGGGTGTCTCCTGGCCCGTGTCTGCGCCGAACATGCTCTTGTTTCTCAACAGCCTGCACTGTGGCCGCTCTGGGCGTGAACGTCCAAGCCAGAGACCACTGGGCTGCCACCCGGGGCCACCTGCGGCATCGGAGAACCGTTGTGGATGATGATTTGTACAGAGTCAGGCTATTTGTAAGATACCGGCTCTTGTATTTAAACTTTCAGGGGGCAGCAGTCAGTGAACCAGAAACAAGAAAAACAGAATCACAGGAAGTTAAGGCCTGGGGGGGATATTTGTGTGAGTGAAATACAGGAAACAGGCATATGCAAATTAGCTTTCAGGCATTTGGGGACCGTCTCCATTAGCTCTAGGCCTGGCACTTGTGACCGTGTTCCTCCCCTCCCCCAAGTCAACGCCATCTCTGCCTTGAGCACGGTGGGGGTCCCGGTCCTGGTCGCCCAGAGCCCGCATGGAATTCAGATTATGGTTACAGGAGAAGAACCAATCTTAGTTTCCAACATTTCTTGAGTCTTTGGGTGTCTAGGGTTAAGAAGGACCCAACAAGGTGTGGGAGCCAAGCTATTAGGGGACATGGCAGGACCCCATTGAGCAATGACATCCAAGTCCGAGTGTCGAGTCGGAAAAGGCATGACAAGAGAAGCAAGGGGTCAGTGCGGCCAGTGAATAAGCGACCTGGAGGAAGAGGGAGCAGTGCTGGGGGCTGACCGAAGCCCCCCGGCCTCCCAGAGATGAGACAGCGCACCCCGACTTTGCTTGCTGGCTCAGGAAAGCCTGTGTTTAGAGGTTCAGGAGGCTTCACCCTCGCTGAAGACTGTGGAGTCCTCTCCCTGCGCGTACGGCTGTGTGCACACACCTGCGGCTTCACGCTCTGCCCGTGCTGGGGTGGGCGCCTTCACAATCCCTTCAGGTTACAATCTCTCTCCCCTCCTCCTCCACAGGTCAAGGCCGTACATGATTTGTGAAGCTCTTCCACGCTTTTATTTTGATAACATCATTGATAGACGCACACTAAGAAATACATTCATGTAAATTATATGCATACAAACTATGAGGTTCCATGATGAAATGTGAACCCGCATAAATGGGGGTGAGGTCTGAGGTGGAGGCGGTGAGCGAGAGGGCGCACCGCCAGCAAGGAGAGGGATGTGGGGAGAACTGTCATGGGGGCTCCGAAATCAGGGTAAGACTTCTCAAGGGTTGGGGGGGCTGGGGCTTCTACTGGGAAATCCCCAGGGAGCAGCAGTGAGGAGTGGGGGGTACCAGGGCTTGGCACAGAGGAGAGGTCTGCAGGGCTCGCCCGCCATGGTGAGAGTGGGGGGCTCGCCTTCCGTAGGGCGGGCTGGGACGGTGAATTTTGTGCACAGATGCGTGGCTGAAAGGAGGAACCTTCATTCCCGTACATTCCACGTGAGGAAAACGGGGCGCCATGGGAAAGACACTTGTTTGAAGTCACTGTTACAGACTAGATTACTGCTTCCAACTATTGGCTCCCTTCTTTTTTTAAATTTATTTATTTATTTTGAGAGAGAGAGAGCTGGGGAGGGGCAGAGAGAGAGTGAGAGAGAGAGAGTGAGAGGAGAAAACCCCAAGTGGGCTCAGAGCTGTCAGCACAGAGTCTCCCGTGGGGCTGGAACCCACAAACTGTGAGATCATGACAGGAGCCAAAATCAAATATCAGACGCTTAACTGACTGAGCCACCCAGGCGCCCCTTGGCTCCCTTCTTGTAACGGAATTCTATGTGTCTTCTCATTATCAAGCGACTCACTCAAGCATCTTTTGGGAGGAGTGATGTCCCCGTGTCACTGGCTGTGGCTCGGTGCCGTGGCGCGCTGTGGCCGGCGGGTGTAAGTGCCCAAGGCATTGCTGCACACCATCGGACACTGGCTACGGGTGCACGGTGTCTCTTGGCTGCCCCACTTTCCAGAATGAGGAGACACAGGGAATCCGAACCCAGTCCACAGCCTGGAGCCGAGCCCAGCTGAGCCCAGCGGAACCTCAGTCAGGTGGGCAAGAAGGAATCATTAACGGGGGGTGGGAGACGGTGGTGTGGGACCAGCTGCAGGAAGGGCTGACGTGGCTTCATGACGGATTCGTGGCTGGGCATAGCATGCACTCTCACTTTCATTTATCATTTCATCTTTGTGATATTACTCACCTATTTCTTGGATCTCTGCCCTGGACCGTTACGGGTACGCATCCAATATTCCCCGTGTTTCCGTAAGCGAGAGAGATTTTCCTCTGTACCTCGGGAAGAAAATTATCAAGGGGGTGTGACTTCTTTGGCCGATATGGAGGAGGAGCAGCTGCCCCTGTGTGGCTTGGTGCCACATGGGTTCTGTCCTTGAGAAGCAGGGCTCTCTGCGGTCTCATTGGTCACCCTCCACACACCAGGGTCTGTCCACACTGCCTGTGGCCGCAATGGTAAAGCTGCTAAGTGTCGTGGTCAGTTTTGAGAACGCACTGAGGCCACACAGCCGAGCCACTTCCTCCAAAGCAATTTTTACTGGTGAGAAAGCGAAAGTTTGCTCCCCTCTCCGTGACTCCCGTTACCCTCTATCCGTCCCTCACTTGGGTAAGAAAGGGCATTACTTGTCGCCTGAAAGTGGGGACACGTGCCACACCTTGTGCTATGTTCTGAGCATGTACCGATGACATGAGAACCACACGTTCCTTAAGCACCGAGAGTCCACAGTGTGGCAGGAGAGAAAGACGCACGAGCAGACCGAGCACGAGGCTGTGTGACAATCGTGGTGACCGCGGGAGTCCTGGTAGAGATAAGAGCAGAGAGCCCGAGGGAGCCGGTGTCGGGAGAGGGGGGCTCCCCAGCGGGTGTGATGATGGGTGAGCTGGCCTCCAAGGGTGGCTGGGACAGTCCGGCTGCCTGGGGGAGGACCCCGCACACGGGGCTAGGAGCGCACGCACACATCAAGTCGCAAAACGTAGAGGTGCTCTGCTGGGACATGATCTGAGGAAGTACTGATGCGGCGTGAGGCCCAAGAGACAGAGAAAGGGGAGGTTGGGAACAGAGCGAGTGTCGCACGAAGAGTGTGGGAATCCTTCAGCCCCCAGCCAGCGGGGGCCCAGGGGGCTGCAGGAGGGACCTCCCACCTCAGGGAGCCGTGGGTCAGTGTCCTGAGGTTGAAAGGACATGCTGTTCCATCATCTGATTGTTCACAGAAGCAAGAATTTGGGGATTTTATGTAAAATTTGGGAATTTTTAAAGATGTTATTTAGAGAGAGAGAGAGCATGCACAAGTGGGGGAGGGGCAGAGAGAGGGGGAGACAGAGAATCCCAGCAGGCTCTGTGCTGCCAGCTTGAACACAAGCTTGATCTTTCGAACCTTGAGATCATGACCTGAGCCGAAGTCAAGAGTCAGATGCTTGACCGACTGAGCCACCCACGCACCCCTAAAATCTACTGATTTTTAAATATTTGACACTAGGTTTAAAAATTGCTCTAAAAGCATTTCGGTACAACACTACAGCTTTGTGACCTCTGCCCTGGGTCGCTGGCGTGACCCTAAGGGAAGACACAACCAAACACACAGAAGATGAAAAATGAGGGGATGTACCGAGTTTGAACATTTTGAGGCAGAAAGTTTCCTTATTTTTACAGATTGGGAATCTGCAACTCAAAGATGTTATGTAATTTTCAAAGCTTTACTTGTGAGAAGAACCAAGGCTGATGTGACCCCCTGACTTCGTCTTACCCCTGGAGGTCTGTCCGCTGTCCAGTACAATAGCCACCGACCACACGTGGCCTCTGAGCACTGACACCTGGCTAGTCCGAGATGAGATGCATTAATAATTTTATATTGATCACATGTTAAATGATAATACTTCTGATACATTAAGTTTAAAAATACATCGTTAAAATTAAATTATTAATTCCACCTTTTTTAAAGGTTTATTTATGCTGAGAGAGAGGAAGAATGAGTGGGGGAGGGGCAGAGAGAGGGAGAGACAGAATCTGAGGCAGGCTCCATGCTGCCAACGCAGAGCCCGAAGCAAGGCTTGAGGTCAGGAGCCGCGAGAGCATGACCTGAGATGAAATCAGGAGTCGGTCGCTTAACTGACTGAGCCTCCCAGGTGACCCCCACCTGTTTCTTTTTCTTTCTTTCCCTTTTTTTGGTTTACTTTTTTCCACTATGGCTACTAGAAAATTCTATATTCTGCCTGTGGCTCATGTTACATTTCTACCGGACAGAGCTGACTCCACCGTGACTCTCAATGAAAAGATGCCTTCTCACCCTGCCCACAGCCCGACTGCGGGGAAGAGTTAGGCCTGGGCCGTTGCCGTCAAGTCCCCACAAGATGTGATGCCCTCACCTCAGAGTAGAAGGGAAGAAACCCTAAGAGGGAAAGCCTGAGTTTGGGGGACAGGAGAAATGGCAGCAACTCTGAGGAGCGTGCTGGGTCTGGGGTCCTGCGTCAGGAGCAAATCACAGGAGGAGGATACTCTCCCGACTTTCAGAGCATTGTCATGAATTCAGATTGAATTGTGGGCCAATCCTACTGAACACTCATGGACTGGGCCATCTTCCCCCAGACCAGAACTGGCTGGTCTTGTTGACAAAGTAGCGGGAGAAAGACCTTGGGAAAGGAGACGAGGTCACAAGAGGAAGCGTGCAAGGCATCGGACTCTCTCATCCGAGGGCTGCGTCCTCGGGAGTTTGCTCCGCGTGGAAGAGAGTGTTGACATGTGGGCAACAATGTCTCTTTCCCTGTGCCTCCATCTTGTCAAATGCAGTTCTCAAGTACTAACCATCCCTCGGTGTTAAACCGACCACAGAATCTGTCATCCAAACTGGGACACTCTGGGGAGTGGGCATGTCCACCAGAAATTATTGACAGAAATTAACTGACCCTCAGCGGACATCAACCATCCTGTCCTGGGCAAAGTTTCATGACTTCACCAAAAAGTCCTCCTCTTCGCTCCTATCTTCAGGCTGTCCCTCTTTCTTCTTCAGACAGCCAGGAGTCACCTCCAGTGTTTTCCTTCCTGCTTTTCTGACCCCGACAGGACTCCCCTCCTGTGTCTCTGGGGTAACCTCATGAGGAGGGCCTCACAGGGACAGAGTCCAGCAGAAGAGCCACTGAGGCCAAGGTCTCCCTGTCTCCTCCGGGGGCTAGTGACACCGAGCCTCCTTCCAGGCTGTCACTGCACATCATGTACACCGAGCGCCCACCGACACAGCAGGGACACTTGGTGTCACTTGGGTCTGCTGAGTCAGTCAAGAGCAGGTCAGCTTCAGACATTGCCTGGAAAGAGGCCGAGAGAACAACCGGGATGGGACGTGGCTGGAGGGACATCAGCTTCTGATGATTTAAGAGAGATCATGACCTCAAGCGTGGACTAAGCACTAGCACCCTGGGATGCAGAGCCACCTGCACCTGTTGTGTGGCATCTCTGCTATAGGTCCCGGTCCTCGCCTTTTCGGACCCTTGATGCTGCAAATGCAGTGAGAATGGACCCGTCACTAACAGTTAGAAGGGCTGCCTAACTAACCTCACACAAGCTGGGCAAATTACCACTGTGTTAATTTTAAGCCCGTAAATCACTTAGGGTTATTTTGGTTAGCAGTGCAAGAACCAATGAGATCATTCCATCAAAATTTAAATATATGTATTTGTATATGTATACATAAAATGTATATTACAAGCATACAGCACTTTGTCACAGAACACAAAACCAGGAAGGCACTTGGACTCCAGGAAAAGACAAGATCCAGAAACCGAAAGTGCTGTCTGGTTTCTCTGTCTCTCCTCTGTGGGCCTGTTTCACACATTTTAGAGAATCTCTGTTGAAGGGCTTCTTCTCATGCTCCGATCCACCCACCGCTCCTGGGATAACTTACTACAAGCCCAGGTACCTGGAGAAACCAGCATTCCTTCGAGGACCGTCCCCGGGAAGGGCTGATCCATCTAGCTTCCGACGGACTTGTACTGTTGGTACTAATGAACCGTGGCCGGGAGGACAGGACTGTGTTGTTCAGAAATGCTCCTTCGTATTTACCCAAAGGAGCTGAGAACATGTCCACACCAACATCTGCACGTGGATATTTGTATAAGCAGCTTTGTTCATGGGTTTCCAAACTTGGAAGCAGCCAAGATGTCCTTCCGTAGATGAACGGATTAACTGTGTCCATCCAGACAATGGAATATTGCTCATTGCTAAGAAGAAATGAGCCACCAAGCCATGAAAAGCCGTGGAGGGAACTGAAATGCATATCGCTATGTGAAAGAAGCCAGTCTGAGAAGTCTCCTTACGGTGTGATTCCCATTCTATGACTTTCTGGCAAAGGCAGGACTACAGAGGCAGTGAAAGGATCAGTGGTCGCCAGGGGCTGGGGGGAGAGAGGGCTGAGTAGGCACGTACAGGACTTCAAAGGGTTTTGAGGGAGATAAACTTACTCTGGGTGACATTATAATGGTGGATACGTGTTTATAAATTTGCCCAAGCCCATAGAACAGCACCAAGGGTGAGCCCCAGTGTAACGTATGGAGTTTGGGTGGTAACGACGTGTCAGAGCCATGTGACGGTAACAGATGTGCCCTGTGAGGAAGGACGTTTGTAACGGGGGGAGGCCGTGCTCATGGCCGGCCAGCAGGCATGTGGGAACTCACCGTATCTTCCTCTCGATCTTGCTGGGAACCCAAAACTGCTCTTAAAAAAAATAATAACGTCCTAGTGTGCCTGGGGGGCTCAGTTGGTTAAACGTCCCACTTCGGCTCAGGTCATGATCTCACGGTTCGTGAGTTCAAGCCCCGCGTCGGGCTCTGTGCTGACAGCTCAGAGCCTGGAGCCTGCTTCCCATTCTGTGACTTCCTCTTTCTCTGCTTGTGCTCTGTCTCTCTGTCTCTGTCTCCTTCTCTCTCAAAGGTGAATACATTTTGAAAAAAAAATTTAATAATAAAAAATAGTCCTAAAATACACACTCAAAAAAGGCTGCGGTGGACATGCTGTGTATAGTTTACAAACAAAAAGGCTCAGAAGGCTGTCAAAAATAAAAGATTGTTAATTTATACTAACAATAAAATTTTGAGCGGGCCAGGTCACACGCCTCCTGGTTAACGCCACCTACTAGATGTCCGGAGCCTTCTGAGGAAGTCAAAGGCATGTCAGAGACTGTGTTGGTGAGCTCTGAAGCAATGCAAAAACTGTTTCTGTCCATGTGAGTCGGAGTCAGCTGAGTGCCGTAAATGAGACACCCAAACATCTCTCCGGCCTAACACAGGTCATATTTGTTTCTTATCAGCAGAGACCGGGTGAGGTGCACGCCACCTGGTCATTTGAATGTCTGGGCCCCTCCGAGCTCTGGTTCTGCCCTCCCTGTGTCGTTGGGGTCGTCACTGCCAACCGGCAGACAGAGAGAGACAGCACGGGGGAGACATGCTCTGTCAACTACCCCAATGGGAAGGCGTCCCGTCGGTTCTGAGAACTGGCCACGTGCTGCATCTCGATGGAAGAGACAGCTGGGAGCCCAGGTCGCTTGGAGAAGTGAGGACCATGAGGCGCAGTCCCGGTGAGGGCTGACCAACCACAACCACAACCACAAACTGGGGGCCAGTTTGTAGCTGATGCCTGAGGGTGATTTCAGGGCGTGGCCCCCTGCTGCTGGGGACTCTGCCCCTACTGGCTGCCTCAGGCTGGGGGTAGGTGTGTGTTGTGATCGGGACCCAGACAGAGGGTGGCCTTTGGGGAACGAGGCGTGTGGCAGCTTGCAAGCCCTGAGCCACCTACCCAGGGGATGATATTCTGAAGGCAGAGCGGCAGGAGAGTGGCCCACCTGCCCGAGTGGACCAGAGGGTGGCCCACAGTGTCCCCTAATAAGACAGATCAGGGAGCCCTATTTGCTGGCGAGGCCCGGGACCCTGTCAGGCTGCAAGTCCAAGGGGGCGCTGATTGTCACAGACTTGTAACTGCTGCCTCAGGGTGATTTTCGGGGCGGGGGACCCCTTTATAGGGGAAACTGTGCAGGTGGCTACGGTTGGCCGCCAGCCCCACAGGCCCCATCTGCCCCAGGCCAGATGAAGGGGCGCCCACTGGGCATGTGTGGGCCAGGAAGCACAGGGTTCCTAAGGATCTAGACCCTGGCAAGGGTCGGGAGAGCTCAGGTCGCAGGAGGGTCTCTTGGAGAGAAGGAGTGAGCCAGCTGACAGCCCCCGACCTGCGCAGGCAATATTCCTCCTGAATGCAGAGCTCGAGGTGAGCAGCCTGCTTCGCCAGGGCCGGGCTGGGGGCGCTGGCCGCTGTGTTCTCTGCTAAGAGGCACCCGGGAGAGACTAGCTGCGTGTCCGGGAGGACACAGCAGAGCCTGAGCGCAGGCAGCCACCGTCACACGCGAGTCTCTTGGGCCTGATGCGCTGGTTCGCCCATGCCTGCTGTGGACGTCAAGGTTGCCTCTTCCCCGACGGTGCCAATGGGCCAGCATCAGCTTCTCCAAATTCTCTCCTTCGGTGATGCCAGCTCTTGCTTCCCGATGGGATTCATCCCGCCTCTTCCAACAGCTGTCACTTGGATCCAATTGGTTCTCAGGGGACTTGACCGGAATGGAAACAAACGAAATTCTAATGCAGAAATTAAGGGGAATTCAGAGTTCCTTTTGGGAAATTCCAACCCTTTCTGCTCTACCTTGGATAAAATGGCTCTTCAGTGACTCGGAGCAGACAGCTCTAGCTTTCCAGCTACGATGGGGCTGGGAAATAGGGTACTGGTCTGTGGGGGGATCAGGAAGACCTCATCCGATAAAGGGAGCTGCGCAGATAAGGGCAAACTCTCTATGAGTGAACAGGGTAGGTCCCCAAGTGTGTGATCAGGCCTTTTCTTCTCTGCTACGGGACCAGGCAGTTCCCTGTTCCCACACTAGGGAAGGGGCAGGAGGACAGGGCTCTATAACGCACGTGGTTCCACCGGTTGACCCAAAGGCCGTCCCTGAGACGCTGATGCACCTGCTTCCTGGAGGCAGAAAAAAGCACCTCACACAGGAGCCGACGGTTGAGACCATGAGATTGACTTTATTAGCATCGTAAATGCAGGCACGTTGCAGGTGCTCAGAGTCCAAGGCTCGAGTTTTAGAACCAAGTCCTGGTTCTCTCCTTAGCAGCCTCGCGCCCCGCCTTGCAGATTCCAGCGAGTGAGTGCATAAAATGAGAGTGGCATCGTGTGACTGGCGTGAGGCACGGCTCGGGCCCTTCCCTCCTTCCGGCCGCAGCCGCACTGCCAGCACCTTTCCTCGGGTCTGTTAGGACGCGCGTGCCCACGGCTGCCCGATGCCCCGCAGTCGCGCTGGCTGGCTGTTTCGAGGGTCAGCAGAGCCGTTTCCTTCCAGGTGTTCAGGGGGTGCGACGTGGTTTCCAGGTACCATGCAAGCATCTAGAATGAGGGGCAGGCGGGCAGCAAGGGGCAGTGACTCATCGTGGTCACCCGAAGCGTGAGAAAAAGAGTTCGGAAGGCTCTAAGGTGTCCCCCCAAGTTTCCATGTAACTGTCTAGCTCCCTTCGAGTTCTTTACAGGCATAGAGATGGGGCCGTGCAACGGCCAGTGGTGGTCCGAGCGCCAGGCTGGGGGAGCAGAGGCGGGACAGGCCCAAGCCAGGCGGGGGGTCCGTCGTGCAGGAAGGAGGACGCCGGCCCGTCTTCCATGGCGGAGGGCGAGCAACACTCCCTATCTCCAGGCAACCACGGGAGCGCTTGGCTCTGGAGCAAGGCATAGGCACAGAGTTCGGACTCTTTCTGGGGGCGGAGTGGGGAGGTGGATACAGCCTGCACCCGCGGGACTCAGGCTGGGCCAGTCATGGCCCAGGAGAAGTGAGGACGCTGGGGGCCTGCGGGTCAAGCATCACGTAGGCCAGGCTACTGTTCTGCAGAGAGAAGAAGAATGCACAGTAAGAGTGGGGGCACATCCGGAAGGACGGCTTCAGCCGAGCTCTAAGCGGCTCAGAGAGATCGGGTCCCAGGATTGGACAGAGAGGCACTAGCTGCCTGTTGCACCCTTGTCAGCCCCGGCGGCCCTTACCTGGCCCCGCAGCCAGCGTTTCACCCAAGCAGCTGCATCCCCACCCTGCTTCAGACCCCAGGGGCTGCGCCCGTGTTTTCCTGGCTTCCTCCTTTCTCCTCCAAAGACGCCTACGGTTCGGGGCCGGTCCGCTGGCTGTCTGAGAAGACTGTCTCCTGGGCGTTGCTGAAGAGCCCCTCCCCCAGCCCCATTCCCAAGCGATCACCTCAAATCGGGGAATCACACCAGGTAGAATGAGGTGGGACCGTCTCCCATAGTTTAAACTCAGGGTGCAAGGGTTGGGGTCATCTGGGAGAAAGGCCCCTGAGTTTAGAGTCAGGACCAGCTGCTTCCTTTCTGCCCTATCATTTCCAAGCAATTTTTATGATTTTGGAAAGTTGTTTATTCTCTCTCTCACTGTCTTCATGTTTAAGCTAAGGGTGTTGATCCAGCCTTTTTTATTTTTATTTTTTATTTTTTTTTAATTTTTTAATGTTTATTTATTTTTGAATGACAGAGAGAGAGAGAGAGAGAGAGACCGAGCATGAGCAGGGGAGGGGCAGAGAAAGAGGGAGACACAGAATCCAAAGCAGCTCCAGGCTCTGAGCTGTCAGCACAGAGCCCGACGCGGGGCTTGAACTCACGAACCGTGAGATCATGACCTGAGCCGAAGTCGGACCCTTAACCGACTGAGCCACCCAGGCGCCCCGATCCAGCCTTTTTAAAAACCTCTCTCGCTCTCACACCAATAAGTAGACGGTTTGGGGTTTATTATTGATCAGTATCACTATTGTTTCTATTTACTGCTAGAACACCTCACTCATGTCCTTGGAAGAAAGTTCAAAGTGGGTGAGTGGCGTGGCAGCACGGGGCTCACGCCCAGAGGGAGCCCCCCTGCCCGCCCCTCCCCCCACACTGATCCATCCGCCCCAGGACTGACCTTCACAGACCACAGCCACGTCCTCTCTGTGGTCACAGTCGTGGTAGCCCCACAACCTGTGTGGGCACTGCTCCAGGGACTGCTCCCTCCCCGAGCACTTGACCTCATCCAGCCAGATGCGGCCGGCCCCAGGGCCAAACCTTCTCCGGACAGGAAGAGAGAGGGGTTCCCCGCAGCCCAGCTGCCTGCACACCACCTGGTCTGCTTCGTGTCTCCAGCTGTCGTCACAGACAGAGCCCCACTCGCCCTTGTGCAGCACCTCCAGCCTTCCCGCACAGCGCCTGTCTCCTACCAGCCGCAAGTCAAAGGGATCTGCAGGTGCCAGAGGAAGAGTGGGGTCGGGGGAGGCAAGGAAGATGATGGGTCGGTGCCTCTGAGCCGACATTCAGATCCCACAGCGTGTGAGACCCTCCACCAAGTCTCAAGCCTCGCCTTCTCTGGGCCTGATCTTGGGGTCCCGGTCCCTTTCCTTAACTAGGATTTTCCACCTCCCCATCTAGTTCATAAAAATGTGATGTTAATAGGGGCACCTGGGTGGCTCGGTCAGTTAAACATCCGGCTTTGACTCAGGTCGGGATCTCAAAGTCTGTGAGTTTGAGCCCCGCATCAGGCTTGCTGCTGTCAGCACAAAGCTTGCTTCGGATCCTCTGTCCCCCTCTCTCTCTGCCCTTCTCCCTCTTTCGCTGTGTCTCTCTCTCAAAAATAAACGTTTTTTAAAAACTTAAAAAAAATCTAATGTTAATAAATGACTTTCCACTAGTTTTTAAAAATTGAAGAGCTCAACAATACATGGAATGGTGTGCCTTGTTCCTATTATATAGAATTCAGTATAATAATGGTTCATATTAATACAGTGCTTAATACGGCTTAAAGCACTTCCAAATACCGGGGCATGTATTATTGTCTCCCTTTTAATTTTTTTGATGTTTTATTTATTTTTGAGAGAGAGACAGAGACAGCACAAGCAGGGGAGGGACCAAGAGAGAAGGAGACACAGAATCGGAAGCAGACTCCAGGCTCTGAGATGTCAGCACAGAGCCCCACATGGGGCTCGAACGCACAAGCCATGAGATCATGACCTGAGCCAAAGCCAGACACTTAACCGATGGAGCCAACCAGGTGCCCCAATTGTCTCCGTTTAAAAAACAAGAGAATTGATGGGCAGCCCAACTAAGTAACTTTGTCACTGTCATCTGATGGATAACTGGTTCTCTGTGGACATTGGTGAAAGTGAATCCCATTGACCTAAATTCATGACTGAACCTGTCTCTGGGCTTGTGGGCATTACCTTCACATTCGACCCACGTGTCCTCATTGTGGGTACAGTTGTGATCCCAAACCTCAGAAGGGCAGTCCTGAAGGCTCACTTCTCGTCCCGAGCATAATGCCTTTCTCAGCCAGATGTCCCCTTGGCCCTGGGTCATTTTATTGCAGCATTTCCGGGTCAGGATGGCCCGTCCACACCCCAGCTGCCGGCACACGACCTTGGAGGCGGCGAAGCTCCAGCCTGCTTTGCACACAGAGCTCCAGTCTCCTCTGAACTTCACCTCCACTCGGCCTTGGCAACGCGTGGGGCCGTCAGCCAACCGCACGCTATCCGGGACTGTGGAGGAGGAAAGAGCAGGTGTCTGCTCACCCAAGAACACGGTCCTCCCAGAATAGAGCCCCACGGACACATCCCTCTGCTCTTGGTGCTTAGTACGACGTATCTAGAGTGCTCAGCGTCACCTTGTGGGTATTTGTGGAAAGGATGGACAAGCGAGTCGATGGAGTGAATGACATTTTTCAGTTCTGAGTGAATTAATTATTTTTGTAACATTTTTAGTTTTTCAAATTATTTTCACATTCATGTTCTCATTTGTTCCTCGTAAGAGGCAAGCAGAGGCATTGGATAGATTTAAAAAAATAAATGCAATAGTAACGTACACAATGTGTCCAAGACCAAAATCTTTCTGCTTTTTTTTCTATGTTATCACCCAAGATTGGAGGATTAGCCCTCCCGACCCTCAACCTCTCCAAGAAATAGGAACGAGATCCCAACGTCAGGCAGACTGAGTGGTTGTGTCCCTGGCTACAGTCTGCAGGGTGACAAAGAGAGGACATGGAGCAGCCCAACCCTAACCCTCGCCAAACCACAGTCTAATGGGGAGGAAGTGCACACAGAGGGGGGATTGTTAACGTATAGGAAGCAAATACACAGAGAGAATGAAGGAATATGGCAACTATATATATATATATATATATATATATATATATATATATTCAACAGGCTTGCGTTGGTTTCCTAAGGGAGGCTCTTGTCCACTCCCTAGATGGTGGACTCCTTGAGAACTGGAGGAGCATGCATCATACTTTGCTGTCTTTCTAATGTTTATTTAGTTTTGAGAGAGAAAGAGAGACAGAGCGCTAGCAGGGGAGGGGCAGAGAGAGACGGAGACAAAGAATCTGAAGCAGGCTCCAGGCTCTGAGCTGTCAGCACAAAGCCTGATATGGGGTTCAAACTCACAAACCATGAAATCATGACCTGAGCTGAAGTCGGACTCTTAACCAACTGAGCCACCCAGGCGCCCCCATACCTTTTTTTTTTTTTTATCACCAAAACCCAGGAAGCCCACACGATTCACCAGCTCTTTTCTTCCCCACACCTCCCTCCAAGCTCCAGATACAGGTTACACTCTTCACCCAACATTTAGTGGTGGATGGATCTGTGCGTACTCGTGTGTGTGTGTCTGTGTGTATGCGCAAAGGAAAGAAGCAGCCTTTCATGTAGGTTGAAACTAAGGTGAACGCGTTACCTCAACCAAAGAGCATGAGCAATACTAAGTGAGGGCAGTGTCCACCCGCAGGGCCCACCAGCAAGATGAGGTGAGACGTGAAGGGTGAGGAGCCAGTTGGCCATGCGTCGAGTCCACGGTGGGGGTTGAGACAGGTGAACTGGCTGAGGGGCTGCAATACTCACGCTCGCACTCAGCTCCTGCATCCTCACTATGGAAGCAGTTGAAAACATCGTCTTCCCCTTCACACTGAGACAGGCTCTCTTCCATCCCATTGCATCCGACCATTTGGAGGAGGATTTTTTGGTCCGTTGGTGCCAATGGCTCAAATACAGTGCCACTGATTGTCATCTTGGGCGCTCCACAGCCCAGCTCTCGGCACAGCACGGTCACGTCGTTCATGTCCCAGCCATCATCACACACGGTGCCCCACTCGCCGCCCTGCTTCACCTCCACGCGCCCTTCGCAGCGGTGATCACCTCTCACCAGCCTTACTCCAGACAAAGGCCCTGTAAAGGAACGGGAGCTTGGCTGGCCATCCGAGGAGCCCAGAGAGAACTCAGGCACCTCAGAAACCTTCCATCACTACAGAGGGGTGTTTGGAAAGCTGGGGGGTGGGTGGGAAAGGAGGGCTTAAAAGGAAAGGGCTTCAGGACCTCATCCATGAGCTCCGATTCAGCTCTACTTTGAATTTACCCTGCCAAGAAACTCCACTGCAAAGACACCTACAAATCCATGCTCACGCAGCCAGATGACGGAAGCCCAGGTCAGAACACAAATGTAGAGGTTTTTTCTGTTGCATTGTCTCTTCTTGACCCTGTCTCTCCCCATGGCCACCAGGTGAGGCAGGCTGTTTAGATATAATTTGGGCTGAACACGCTGACTCTCTCTCTCCCAATATCAACCATCTCCCCTACCTTGCCGCTCCCTACGACATCGTCCCATGTCCGAGAATGCAGCTCAGAGGAAGGCAGAGAACAGTAGACAAAGGGCCAGAGCCTTTGCACATCTGAGCCTCGATCATTAGTCCAGAGGGCTCCAGCAGCCAACGTAAGAGACAGACTCCCCAGAGCCTCCAGATAATTTCTGAGGAATCCAGGACCTGTTTCGGCTTCCAGGCTACAGCTCTGAGGGTGGAAAAAACTAACTGAAATCCTCTCCCTCTTCCCAGCAAGACATAGACACAGAGTGGAGATGGCTGTGGGGAGGGCAGAGAAGAGCTTATCAGTCAACACCCTTTTGCTGAGCACATACTACGTTCCAGGTATTGATTTATGAACTCAAAGAATAGTGACGCACAAGACAGTCCACACTGCTGCCCTCAAGGTGATTATATCTAAGAGATCTGAGGCAACTCCAGCAGTCTCCCGCAGCCCCCGAGTGACAGTGTGACACAGAAGAGCTGAGTCGGCCATGCCTCCACAGTGTGGGGCAGTTGACCTAGACAGGTCTGGGGCACCTGGCAGGACCACATGTGCCTGCTGGTCTGTGACCTACTGGGATGACAGCAGTGTCACTTATGACCACGTGGGACACGTGGGTGACTCGGCACCTGCAAGAATGGAAATGACCCTGAAGGAGCAGATCTCCCACCACCTACCTTGTCTCTGAAATGCACAAACCCTCCAGCACCTGCAATCAACCCAGAAGGGGCTGCGTGAGAAAGCGCTGACGTGGCTGGCTTTGGAAGTTGACATTTGGTTTGTTCATTTGTTTTTGTGTCTCTCCTTTCCCTCCATGTGTCTTTTGAGGGAAGCAAGATGAGGAATGGAGGCTAGAGCCAGAAATTAAAAAGGACCTACGAAAAACTAAGAAAAGTTTCCATTCTTGCACACTTAAGTTCACAGTCTATAAATATAACTCAAGAGGAGTCACCCAGAAATAGCATTTCATTGCAAGAGTAGCGTTTAGACAGGCATTATTGCGTCCTCCAGGAAACACTAGCTGCACACGTTATCCGATTTTTGAACTGTAAAATTCTGGCTCTAAATGAGTTTACTTTTCCGTGGAAAGGAGGATTAGAACACCTCCTAGGAAAGAAGAAATACGTAAGAAGAAGCAGCATTAGTGACGAAGAAACTCAACTGAGAAGAGATCTGAAAGCCAGACAGAAGGACAGGGAAGCATCGGGGCAGCTGCATCCCAGGCAGTGTCCCCAGCCTACTGTGTTGGCTGATGGCCCCAGAGCAGAGCCCGGGGTAGAGGAGGAGCATTCTGGGCCGTGGGAAGCTGCAGAGCATCGGTCCCTTCTCCAGCAGTGAAGACAGTCCTGGATGCCACAGGAAAAAGCCCATGTAATCTGAGTGTCAGGCTGAGAACCCCAGGCGCCACTCGCTGCCCCTCTCTGGTAAAGCATCTACCGTCAAGAGAAAGAAGACCGATGGGGTAATATCTAAGGAGCAGAGAGTCCACGACCAAGCCCTTGGAGTACGGAGCATCACAGTCTTCCTCTCTACAGACCCATTCTCCATGCAGCTTGTGTTGCCCAAGGACCCCTCACTCAAGTGGCCGGTGGAGGCGGAAATCCAGCCTACCTGCTGCTGGTCAAGCCACATGCCACATACAAGTAGACGCATTTCTAGTTCAAAGGTGCCACTCAAGCTGACGCAGGGACCTGGAAGTGGTAGAGCCCAGCAGGACGAGAGGAAGCTTCTCACCCAGTGCCCACAAGGGGGCGAGGTGACTTCCGAGCCCCAAGCAAAGCCATCTGCTGCTTGGAGATGCCCAAGAGCCTTGGGCCACAGAGGCCAAGTGGGAGGGAATCCCCTTTCGGGAAATGCCCCCTAAATCCCTTCCAGGTTCTGGAGGTGGAAACCCACCCACATGAGACTGAGTGGATTGAGCCACTGGAAGGGAAATCTGCCGGGGCTGCGTTGAATAGAGCCTCTCTCCATGCTCCAGGAAGCTTCCCAGTTTCCATCTCTGGGGCTTAAAGGCCTCCCTCTCAAGGACCCCCAAAATATCTTACCTAAAATTCCGGGTCTGATGCAAATGGCTGAGGAGACAAGAAAGAAGTGAGTGAGATCATATAGTCCATTTCCAAGGCTTTGTTCAAACAACACAACTCCCTAGAAATTTTTTGCTAGACTTTGTGGGGCAGCTAAAGTGTGAGTACAGAGCCTCCCAAGGCAGTCCCGTGGGGACGTTCTCCTGCAAGGACACAAGGACATAGGCTGGGAATCACAAAGACGAATTCTAGCACAGCCCATCATGCGCCCTGTACGTGCGACGTTGGCTCTGCCCCAGGGGCAGTGTGCAGCCTCTGGGCTCCCCAGGAAGACGTGTCAGAGGCCACCAGAATGGGGTCTGGTGCAGAAGGCAGTGACCCCACCATGGAGGCTCAGAGCAGGGGCAGTGGGAGGAATTGTCTATGTTTGCTGGCACTGCATTCGGACCACAGCCAGCATGCTCTTTCTGTAAAGGGCCAGATTGTAAAGAATTTGGGCTTTGTAGCCACATGGTCTCTGTTACCACTGCCCAACTCTGTCACTGTAACATGGCAGCTGCCATGATTATGAGCGCGAACGAGCACAGCCATACTGCAACCAACCTTTGCTTATAGACACTGAGATTTAGATTTCTGTGCACAAAATATTATTCCTCTTGTGATTTTTCCCCACCATTTAAAAATGTAAACACCAACCTTAGCTTCCAGGGTACAGTTTGCTGGCCCCTGATCCACAGGTCAGAAAGCAACTCTTTATTTGGTTCCAAACCTACAGGCTCAAGCACCAGCACGACTTGGGACATCATAGTTTCTTCCTACAGGACCTCTGGGCTCCTCCATGCATTAGGCTCCCTTCTAATGCTGCCGAGGGTCCTGAACCCTGTGCCCACCTGTTGTCCCCGAGTGGTCCCCGAGACCCTAGGCATTCTGAACTGCAGAACAGTTTTTCCCTCCCCACATCTTGTGGGATATTCGTGAAGGAGTTAATATCTTTGGTCTAGAACCTTTCAGGCAGATACAAGAATTTCAGTGGCTTGTTCTGGAATATTTTCCAAATTAATTTCTTAACAACTGTAAGCCCTTAATCTTCAGGATGTGGCCACTTCTCTGCAGCTGTCTAAAACTCCAGGTTCTGGGGTGCCTGGGTGGCTCAGTCGGTCCGACTTCGGCTCAGGTCATGATCTCACAGTTTGTGGGTTCGAGCCCCGTGTTGAGCTCCATGCTGACAACTCAGAGCCTGGAGCCTGCTTCAGATTCTGTGTCTCCCTCCTCTGCCCCTTCCCCGCTCACTCTCTGTCTCTCTGTCTCTCTCTCTCAAAAATAAACATTAAAATTTTTTTAAAAAATAAAACTCTTCTGTCACACATAACCCCCCACGTCTCTAGTAAAGAGCACAAAGCATGTGCACACGGAGCGGAAACTGAATGTGTCAACACTGACATGCAAGTGTCAGAGCGACAGAGCCCAAGAGTGGCCTGCAAGCTCTGGGGCGTTCTGTGGGGACCCAGGCCTGAGAAACTTCGCCGAGGAGGCGGGGCCGAAGGAAAGCCGGGAGGAGGTGGTAGGTCCCACGTGATGGGCAGGGCCAGCTGTCGGGGGGTAAGGGGACGTATTGGTGTTTCGGACTGCGGCCAGCCTCCTGCAGAGGGCACATAAATGCCCAGTTGAGAGCCCAGTGCAGGCTCTAGTGATACATCAGAACATCGAGACAATAAAAAAGTGGATGTGACTGGGACGCCTGGTGGCTCAATCAGTTGGGCTTTCCGGCTCATGATTTCAGCTCAGGTCATGATCTCGAGGTTCGAGAGTTTGAGCCCGGCGTCAGGGTGGAGGCTGCTTGAGATTCTCTCTCTCTCTCTCTCTCTCTCTCTCCATCTCTCTCTCTCAAGATAAATAAATAAAACTTAAGAATGGATATGATTAATTAAGGAAGGGAGCTAGTACACCTTGTTGGATGCCCCAAGCTCGTAATCTCCTGAAAAGTCTCCCACAGGCCTCTAAAGAACATAATATTCTCTTAATTTCCTAGATGAAAACAGGATTCCAGAGAGATAGGGTAATTGAACAATTCAGACAGCTAAGAAATCAAAGAATGAAAATTGAAACTCGGGTCCCTTTGACTCCAAAAACCCGTTTACTGTAAATTAATCTGGATGATAAGAAACCGGGGAAAACTGCATGAAACACTTTTTGCAGGAAACTGGACAGTATGGCCTGTGAAAGGTGTTTGTTTTATGGATCTACTTCCTTTTCTTCCTCCACCTGCTGCTACTCATGGTTCACTTGTCTTTTTAAAAAGCAGTACTTTTGTGCCCATATGCATCAGCACTCCTGTATCCCTTGGGTAAATTCCTAGCAGGGCTATCGCTGGGTCATTAGACACTGTTAAATCCTGAGAACAAACTGAGGGTTGATAGGGGAGGGGAGGGGGAAATTGGGTGATGGGCATGGAGGAGGGCACTTGTTGGGATGAGCACCGGCTGTTATATGGAAACCAACTTGACAATAAACTATATTTAAAAAAATAAAAATAAAATAAAATAAGAGTACATTTAGGGAAATTTATGTAAAAGGGGAGATGGGATAGACTATTATGAATTTGTCAGGGCAAATAGAAAAAAATAGAAAAAAATATCTGGTGATCACAGGGGATTATAAATTGGGTGTGGACTAAGCGGCTTTGGGTTCAGATCATCGCCAGACACAGAAAGGGAAGGAGAGCAGGAGAAGCTGCCCCTTGAAAGGGAGCAGGACCGGCTGGGCAGGGGGAGCGATCTCCTGATCAAGGTTCCGGGGGGCTGTGAAGCCTCAGCCAGCAGGGGCCAAGATACTCACCGAGGATCAGAGAGAAGAGCAGAGCCATGAGCCGGGCCTCGGAGGGGCTGAGCTGGAATCCGAGGCTGGGAGAGGCCCCAGAGCAGCGATGGTCAGCTCTGGCCACAGCGCGCCACACGACAGAGGTCCTGTCTGCAGCAGGACCAGTATCAGATGACCAGAAGCCAACAGGCTCAGGGGGCGGAGCTGGTGGAGCTGGGCTTGCTGAGCTCAGGGGATCCCCAGAGGAAGGGAGGAGGCCAGAACTGGCAGAGAGATCGGGAAAACAGAAGGAAACTACAGAACCCCCGAGCTGTCCTGACTTGGTTCTGCTGTAATCTCAGCTCCATCCTCCTCTGCGCCAGTTCTTTCACTGCGTAAACAGCTCCCCCGAGGGAAGGTGGGGACCAAGAAGGGGCCATTTCACCTTCTAAGATTAGGCAACCCTTGCCCTCTGTGTGGGGTTCGTGGGGGCGATAGACCAACTTTGATTCCTTCACCCAAGATGGAGGCCCCAGGAGAATAGAGAAGGAGACTATAGAGTAAATCCAGACTTGCCCTTGGAGGTACCATGACGCAGAGTCAAGGCGTCAATCTCTGCATCTAAGGCCTCTTTTCCTTCAAACCAGCTTTTCCAACGCAAAGCAGCTTAGTACATGGATCTGCTCTTCTTCCATACTTGTCCTGGTTTATGCCCATCTTTGGAAGCTGAGCAGAAACAAGTCATTCTTAGGACCAGGATATGATAGACAACAGTTGAGTGGCGAGACCCCCGTTCTTCCCAGCCCCCCGCCTTGCTATAAAGCACAGCTGTGCATGCAGAGCTATTCAATGCTAGACTACGGAGCCCTCAGCCACACAGGCTGGCGCCACTCTCATTCCACAAGGAAACACCGACGCTTCGCTGTAGGGTTCAGGTCACTCTGCACAAAGCTTGGTTCGCTATGGGCTTCCCTTTCTGATCCTGCATTTCTTCACTTAGTTATCACCGTGTGCGGTAAAGAGTTCTGAGCAGCATGAGAGCCATGTGAACGTGATGGGTGCAGCGAAGACGCTGATGGAGGACCTGGTCCTGCAGCTGTGACAGCATCTGAAAACAGTGGACGGAGCAAAGTGTGCGACTCTTTGGGAGCACAGTGGAGGACGTGGTCATTTCCACTTGGGGCTAATCAGGGACTTCACAGAGGTGATGACTCTTGTGCAGGAGCTGAGGGGCAAGTGGGCTGGAGAACTGGAACGGGAATGGCTTCGCTCTGCACATGCAGACAGAACAGTCATCTCCCCAAGCCATGCAGGCTGGTCTGGAAGGGCTGGGTCTTGGCCTGCTTGGTGGGCAGGTGCCAGGGAAACTGGCATTGAAGGGTGCACATAGTCCATTACAAACGGGTCCGTAAATGCTAATTACTCACACCCTCACTCTCCAAATTTTGAAATGACGCCGTAACAGACCCAGAATGCAGCGTCAGCTTTCCTGTCGATGACTCTCCGTCAGGTTGCGACTGGGATCCCAGATCTTATGCATTCACCTTCACCTTCAGGAGGCAGACCTGCCCCACTGAGTGTACACATGGAGAAGAAAAGCCCTGCCGTGGCCCATGAGCCCACCAACCAGCAGGGAGCTCAGGGCTCTGGGTGCAGAGATGTTTGTCCCCTATCATGTGGGACACCGGGTGAAAGAAAAGAGGAAAAATAAAGATTAAAGCTTTCTCACCAATTTAATATTTTAGTAGCAGAGTCAGGAATGTGAAGAAAGGAAAGGAAGGTCATCAAGGAGCTGCCGTGTGATGTGATGCATGTGGCACACGTGTTCTGACTGCAGCATCAGGGGCAGCGGGAAGTGTGGCCCCAGGGAGGCTCCCACAGAGAAACCAGTCCCGGGGGAGCCAGCGAGGGCTGTTGAGCGAGGGGAGAGTTACGAGAGATAATTAATCATAGAATCTATAATGCTTTGCTTTTGAATGTTGGTGGTTTAAGGTAATTCTCAGTTCTCTGGAAGGGAAAAATGTGACGGAGGGTGAAAATACCCATAAATGTCAGCAACTGTCGGTGGAGTATGGAGGATCGCACATCAGTCGCAGCCACAGTGTCTTTTGGGTGCGTCATGGGGGATATGTCACCTCTGGGAAACCAGAGAGACTGGACTGGCTTCTGAGAAGTGGTCAAAGCCGAAACTATCACGGAGAGGAAGGAGACCCGAATGAGGGCAAGCAGTGGGACTGTTTTCAGCCCGTGGCTGGGCGCCCGCATCTGTGAGGGGCACCCTGTGCCTGGCTGCGAGGGCCTCTCTGCAGTCAGAGGGTCGGGGTGAGGATGTGGGCCTAACAGATCCAGACTTGGAGGCTAGTCAGGAAAGCATGCTGGGAAGTGGCCACATCAGGGTTCAGGCCAAGAGAGCAACCCAAGTGGCTTGCAAGATGTAGAGGAGGCCAGGAAATGGGCTGAGGAAAAAGTGAAAACAGAAATGAGTCATGGAAGAAGGGATGTCTCTGAGGAAGGGCAGGGAAGGCCAGCGTTAGGAGGTTCACGGGATGGGAAGGCACTGGAGACTTGAATGCCGTGTTTAGGATCTTAGACGAGAAGCAGATCCGGGCAATGAGACTCAAGCCAGAGGACTGGGTGGGAGCAAAGGTGGGAGTTTAGGAGATTGAGGAAAGGCTATAGTAAGAGGGTCATCCGGATGGGGAAGATGGGCTGGGGTGCAGGGGGTAGGGAGGCCCAAAGCTATGTGGACATAGATGGTTGTCTGGAGGACATCCATGCATGACACACCTCAGAATACAGAAGACACTGTCCAGAGAATGCTATCGACGGTGAGCTGCCTGTTCTCCTGGTTTAGCGTCAAGGCGAAGCCCCCTCTACACGTAACGAGTGTGCCAATTACTAGTGTCTCTGTGCGAGCAGGAAACCACCTGCCTCACTCTTCCTCATACACCCAGAGTTTGACGTGCAGTAAATGATTGCCGACTCTGTGACTGAATGAGAATGATTGTTCTGACAGCCAGCAAACATCACGGAATCTGTAGAACAATCAGGAACACCATGTCCTTCCTGTTATGTTCACATTGCCTTGTATGGGCTGGGGGATAGAGGCCATGGGGTCTCCAGGAGGAAAAACTGGCAGAACGTAAGTATTCTGTGCACATGGGGTTTGCGTGATCAAAGGAAGATCTGAAGAGCTTACAGGGCACCAAGTCTACAGGAATCCACCGCCATAATGATGGATGGATTATTTTTCCAGGAGGTTCATCCCACTCAGTCTTTGGAGGACAAGGCTTTCACGTGCACCCGTCTTGTGTAGGTCTGGCTTCAGGACAGGTGGGACAGAGGCCACTGGTGAGGGTCACGGGGGTGTGGTTTCTGGGAGGAGAAGGTAAGGACTGGCATTCTGAGATAGTTGTCAAAATGACTAGGGTTTTCTTGGGCTGAATTTCTAAAAGTAATTGATCTAGAAATTAGGATTGGGGTGGGTTTGGCTGTTCTTCCCTGTGAACATCTGTAAACAAATACCACCACCGATCCCCTCTGTTCCTCTCACTTGTTTATCTGCCTCCCTCCCGGCATAGTGTCCAGGATTGAGAAGGAGCTCAAGATCAGGAATAGATCGAGGACTTGGGGTTGACGGAGGGTCAGCACAGTTCTCAGGCATTTAGAGTGAAGTTGTTCTGTGAGATACCCAAAGAGATAGCAAGACCTACGTATGGAAACTACAGGAAAATATGTTTTTTCAACTCATCACGAAAACAATCTAAAGACAGAATGGATTGTCCCAGAGAATGTGAACTATCCAAAACTGTAGTCACATGGCCTGTTAATAGATATTGTTATTTATGGTTTGTTGATCATTATTTTTTTTAATTTTATAACATTTTTTATGTATTTTTGAGAGAGAGAGAGAGAGAGACAGCAGGAGCAGGGAAGGGTCAGAGAGAGAGGGAGACACAGAATCCAAAGCAGGCTCCAGGCTCTGAGCTGTCAGCACAGAGCCCAATGTGAGGCTCAAACTCATGAACCATGAGATCATGACCTGACCTGAAGTTGGATGCTCGACCAACTGAGCCACCCAGGCACCCCTATGGTTTGTTGATCATTATTAATGATTTTTTTTTTTGGTTTCTAAGTCTCAGGGCTACAAACACATTCTCATCAGGGTCAAGAAGAAGATCCTAAAAGCTTCTTTAAAAACCAGTAGCAACCTGTCATTCTGGGGGCTCGTGTGCATGCTGAGGGACAGTCAGGGCACCTGGGCTATGGCCTCCCTCAGGAGAACAGTGAAGCTGTGGTGTCCTCTCATTCTAAAGGCACCCAAAAAGAGAAATCCAAGAGAGAAGGACCGGAGGTGACAGTCAGAAGAGTGGGGTCCACAGAGAAAAAACCTTGTAAGCTAGGCTGTCCCTGTCTGCATCCTGCCTGGCTGTCCATGTCCTACTGGACATGGACAGGAAACCTGGCCTTGGCTGTACTGATGGCCCTGGTGTGCTCTGCCCTGGAACTTGAGCCAGTCTTTTCTCGACCTGCCTGGAACCGTCCTCACCAAGAGGTGTCACGGTGTAGAGGCCAAGACCACGTGATTTGGAGGCAGATGGACCTCAGTATCCTGTTCATTCTTCAGGTCTTCCTTTGAAGATCACACAAACCCCACATGGACAGAATACTTATGTCTTGCCAGTTTTTCTCAGTTTTAACTGAGTTTTAACTCAGTTAATAACTGTGTGACCTTGAGCAAGACACTTTGGCCCATTGCAAATAGCTTTCTTGGCTAGGGTTTATACCTTTTTTTGCTAGAATGATCAGTTTTCATTTCTGCCTTTTATTGAATAAATATTTAACTAATTTAATCTTGCTTAATCCACTTTCATGTTCCTCTTTTAAATGGGAAATAAAAAATGACAGCAAAGCAAGTAGCTGATGGGGTGACACCTCAGATAAGCACCGAGCAGGGAAGGCCGGTTTACTTCCTTGTGTGAAGTAGCCTTACTGGGCTATTTTCTGCCCCACAACTCATTC
>CM053562.1:62778726-62852014 GCA_028646485.1 Cryptoprocta ferox | reverse complement strand
CCCCCCCCCCCCCCGCCCCAGGATGTTATGGCTCTGTAATAAGTCACATGCACAGTTTACTGTGCTTCCTACTTGGCTGTGGGGCTGCCTCACTGTCAAGTGCCAATTCTTCAGAAGATGAAGATTCATTCATCTGTGTCACCAAGAGAATTATTTCTGTTCTATTCAAGCCAAGGTGCCTTTTCTCCAGGGTCTATGGATCCTCTCCTGAGGGTCCACGCTATTCCCCGCCCATGAGTTCTGGGTGGAGCATCTGTTTCCTTTATTTATTTTCTTACTCTCTGATTATTTTCCGGAGCATGTCACTTGTTCTCGAAAAGAGGGTGGGAATGAAATGAAGAGTTGACAGTGATCTGGGGGAGAGCTAAGAGCATGGAGAAGGAGAAGAAGGACCAGGAAGAGCAGACTACAGACATTCTCTGTCACTACCCTCTTTCAGAGCGGGTGATAAAATATTATTAAATTTTGAACAACAGTGGTGAGAGTGGACATCCCTGTTGTGTTCCTGATATCAGGGGAGAAAGCTCTCAGTTTTTCCCTATTGAGGATGATATTAGCAGTAGGCCTTTCATATATGGCTTTTATGATGTTGAGGTATGTTCCTTCAGCCCCTACTTTCTTGAGCACTTTTATCAAGAAAGGATGCTATCTTTTGTCAAGTGCTTTTTCTGCATCTATTGAAAGATCATATGGTTCTTATCCTTTCATTTAATCGATGTTATGAAAAAGAAGGAAATCTTGCCATTTGCAGCAATGTGGATGGAACTAGCATGTATTATGCTAAGCAAAATAAGTTAGAGAAAGAAATAATAACAAAAGTTTTCACTCATATGTTGTATTTAAGAGACACAACAGATGAACATAGGGGAAAGGAAGGAAAAATAAGATAAAAACAGAGAGGGAGACAAACCATGAAATAATCTTAAATATGGAGAGCAAACTGAGGATTGATGGAAGGATGTGGGTGGGAGGATGGGCTAAGTGGGGGATTGGCATTAAGGACACTTTTTAGGATGGGCACTGGGTGTTGTATGTAAGTGATGAATCACTGGATTCTATTCTTGAAACCAATACTACTCTGTATGTTTATTAACTTGAATTTAAATAAATAAATTTTTAAAAATGCATTTAGGAGGGGAAATCTTATTAATCTAACTAGACATATTCACTGATTATCTCCTGTGTACCAAGCATGTTTGAGACTGTGGAAGGAGGAGGATAATTATATAAAGACTTAAGTGACATATTAAAAGGCAGTATATTTTAATGTTACTGTATAAGTGTAACATTTCTAGACTAACATTTTAAATTTATAGTTCCTATTATAGTCTTGTGATTATTACAGGATTTATCCTTTCTATTTGGTAAATTAATAATAATTAAATAATTATTATTTATAATCATATTAACAATTATAAGTAATATAAATTATAATTCATGACCGATTAATATTTTAAATAAATTGATAATTTAATATTAATTGTTGATACTTGAAAATATCAGTAAGTTGTGGGGCATCTGGGTGGTTCAGTCAGTTAAGTGTCCTACTTCGGCTCAGGTCATGATCTCATGGTTTGTGGGTTCGAGCCCTGCATTGGGCTCTGTGCTGACAGCTCGGAACCTGGAGCCTGCTTTGGATTCTGTGTCTCCCTCTCTCTCTGCTTCCCCCCTGTTCATGCTCTCTCTTTCTCTCTTTCTCTCTCTCTCTCTCTCTCTCTCAAAAATAAACATTTAAAAATTAAAAAAAGAAAAGAAAAAATCAGTAAGTTGTGAATAATAAGTAAGTTGGTAAAAACCCTCCGTGTATAAAGGGAGATAAGGGAAGAAAACTCTATGTAGATGTTTATTAATACAGGTAAACACAGACGTAGACACAGATATCTTATATGTCATAGGGGTAGAGCCCAGAGTCGGTTTCTTTGAGGCCAAGAAGAGAGGCATTGGGAAGAATGAAGATGTTTGAATGGAACTTATTTGATTTTATTTTTTGTTGTGTGAGAATAATGTACATTCTCTAACATCTCTCATACTTCCCCTATAAGATCATTAGTAATACCTCTTTTGTTCATAAATCTCACTTTTCCTATGGTCACAGTTTGGGCAGAGGCCCTAAGGTCTGGAAACATGGGTGTTGGAGTGTCCATTCAGGACATGTTCAAAGATTGTGAAACCAGATGACTGGAGTTTGTAATCAGCCCTGAAGTGTTGCTGGTCCAGTTGAGTTAAAACCGTTTCTGAACATCACCAATTTGGCAACATAGGAGGCTCCTGAATCGCTATCCTTGCAATAATGTGGATGGAGCTAGAGTGTATAGTTATATACATCGATTCCCTCTGAGGGAATCCAGAAATTAGTCTAGTGACTCCTACACATTGTACAAGTCAGAAAATACCCACACAAAAATGGGTGGGAAGGGCTGAGACATACTCTCACCACAAACACCACCCATGGCACAGCACCCTTATTCAGGGTGAACCTCCAACTTCCAGCTTCTCCTTGAGGAGTAACGGGTTTGGACCAGAGATCTAACACTCCAAATGCTATGGCTTCTACCCAAGGGATGTGCCCCTAAATCACCGAGCTCTGATAGACAATGGGGCTGGCATTCACAAGACCCACAGGACCCAAACAGAGAAGCAGTTGCTAAATTGGTACACAAGCACCTTCTACAGCTATATCCTCCCACCTCAGGCTCAGTGCTAAAGGAGGAGCAAAAAATCTCACCTCTCTAACAAAGTCCAAGATCAGATGGCTTCAAAGGTGGATTCTACTAAACATTTAAAGAAGAGTTAATACCTATTCATCTCAAATTATTCAAAAAAATAGAAGAGGGAAAGCTTCCAAATATACTCTGTGAGGTCAGCATTACCCTGATACCAAAACCAAAGACACTACCAAAAAAAGAAAACAACAGGCAAATATTCCTGATGGACATAAATGCAAAAATCCTCAACAAAGAAAAAAGCAAACCAAATTCAACAATGCATTAAAAGGATCAGTCACCATGATCAAGCGGGATTTATCCCTGCAATGCAAGGATGGTTCAATATCTGCAACTCCATCAGTGTGATTTATCATAGTAATGAAATGAAGGATAAAAACCATATGATCATATCAATCGACGCAGAAAAAGCATTTGGCAAAATTCAACATCCACTCATAAAACTATCAACATCATAAAAACTATCAACAAAGTGGGTTTAGAAAGAACACACCTCAACATAATAAAGGCCATTTATGATGAACCACAGCTAACATCATACTCAATGGTGAAAAATTGAGAGCTTTTCCTCTAAGACCAGGAAAAACCAAGGATGCCCACTCTTGCAACTTTTATTCAACATAGTACTGGAAGTCTGATCCCATGGAGCATTTAGGCAAGAAAAATGAAATAAATAAAAGGCATCCAAATTGGAAATAAAGAAGTAAAACTGTCACCAGTTGCAAATGACATAATACTGTACATAGAAACCCTAAATACTCCACCAAAAAACTACTAGAGCTAATAAATGAATTCAGTAAAGTGGTAGAGTACAAAATTAATATACAGAAATCTGTTGTTTCCATACACTAATAACAAAGTAGAAGAAAATGAAGTTAAGAAAACAATTCCATTTACAATTGCACCAAAAAAAAAAAAAAACTAGAAATAAATTTAACCAAGGAGGTGAAAGACGTATACTCTGAAAATGATATGACACCGATGAAAGAAACTGAAGAAGACATGAACAATGGAAAGATATTCCATGCTCATGGATTGGAAGAATTAATTTTTTAATGTTTATTTAATTTTTGAGAGAGAGAGACAAAGCATGAGCAGGGGAGGGGCAGAGAGAGAGGGAGACACAGAGTCTGAAGCAGGCTCCAGACTCTGAGCTGTCAGCACAGAGCCTGATGTGGGACCCGAACCCACAAACTGTGAGATCATGACCTGAGCTGAAGTCGATGCTTATCCAACTGAGCCACCCAGGCACCCCTGGAAGAATTAATATCGTAAATATTTCTATGCTACCCAAAGGAATCTACATATTTAATGCAACCCTATCAAAATACCAACAGTATTTTTCACAGAACTATAGAGAGTCCTAAAATTTGTATGGAACCACACCCCCCACCCCCCACACACACACAAATTAAAAAAACACAACAATCTTGAGAAAGAAGAAAAAAACTGGAGCTATCACAATCCTGGATATCAAGTTATACTACAAAGCTGTAGTAATCAAAACAGAAAGGTGCTGGCACAAAAATAAACACATAGATCAATGGAACAGATTAGAGCCCAGGAATAAACCCATGCATGTACAATCAATTAATTTACATCAAGGATGCCAAGAATACACAACAGGGAAAAAAGTCTCTTAAATGGTGTTGGGGAAACTGGACAGCCATAGGTAAAAGAATGAAACAAGATGCCTATCTTACACTGTACAAAAAAATGAACTCGAAATTAATGAAACAATTGAATATAAGACCTGATAAAACTCCAAGAAGGAAACAAACTCCTTCGTATTGGTGGCTTCTCACCTCTGATGTGTGTCAGACATCAGTATTCTCCATCCATCCAACTGTCTACATCCACAAAGCTTTGGGATTCCCCACCCCCACCCCCCATCCTATCTCCTCATCTGGATAAGCCTCTTACTGATAGCCTTTTCTCAATCCCCTAAACCCAGCTTCTGAAACTCCCACCTTCACTCCCTCCAAGTCCTATGGGTCGGGCCCTGTTGTTGCCCCAATCTGCTTCTCTAAAACCTTAAATGCCATCATCTAAACCTCTGAATGCAGCCTCTCCATTCTTTGACTTTCTAACACTTTCCTTTCCTCCAACCCTTATCCCATGACTTGTTTCTATTTCCATTCTTTATCAGCCCATTTCCTGGTCTTCTCTAAGCCTGAACCCATGGTAGGCAACTTGAGTTGCTCCCTCAACTTGACCCCAAAGTTATGGGTATTTGATTATGTGACATCTCATCTTTTGACCCTCTTTGCCTCAACACAGCCTCAAGAAAGCAATAAAGTGAACATCTGAATCCAGACTCTTTTCATCTCGGTGCAAACCCCAATAAGGCCCAAACCTGGCATTTACTCACCATTCCTAGCCTTAAATTGAAGCCACATGCTTCATGTATACTCAAATCAAGATATCAATCCTGAAGCAAGAGCATCATTGATATTACCTACACCTACCTTGGTTATAACTGTACCTCCAAAAATCTCCACAGTGTAATCCTCACTTTATTATTCAAGCTTACCTGAATCACACTGAAAAATTAAAAAACATTCTCACATCTGCAGCGACCCTTAAGCTGTCAAAACATGAAAGTGAGTTTATTTTAATACTGGATTTATTCAACCCAAAATCACCTGGAAAACTTTCGAATGGTCCTGATCATCAATATCTCTTAGAATATACTTCAATGACAATCCAAACAGTAATCTTGATTAACATGCCACATACTGACACCAAAGTGATTCCCACATGATTCCTATTAGATTTATAACCAGATATATTGAATACACATACAAGTAAGTCATAAACTAAAGTGTACAACAATGACAATTTTCTCATAAGTTTTATTAGTTTAATTTCTATCTCTAGTCTCATTTCTGCCTCCTGCCAAAGAAATAGACTTCAGCCTTGCTAATTCAGGTTAACTTCAGTTCTATCAGAGTTTTCTCACTTGACCCATGTTTCCCTCTACCACTTATCCCTGAGAAGGATTCCAGGATCAGGTGTGTGTAGGATCCAGGACAGAAAGACATGTTGGGGATCTGGTTCTCAGGAGACACTTTCTATCCATGTAGATGTCTGGATCATGCCATTTGGCCTTCAAGCAAGGTCATCCTTCCATGTTGGTATCTCATAAGGTCTCAGGTCATCATTCCATGCACTTCGCCTCCTTGTCTCCAATGTAGCTCCTGCAGAACACTTGGTAGGCTGCTTCAGCCTCACTGCAGACAAGCTCCTTAGGAGAAGGGATGCCATCTATCTTGTTCACCATTGTTCTCAGTGTATAGAATAACACCTGAAATAGAATACATGCTCAATAAATGTTTGCTGACAGACAGACTCTTTGTTCCTTGGTTCCCCACACAGCCATCTCTAACCCACTTCTGTGCATTGGTGGAATGGAGAATTTCTGTCAGCCTATTGTTACCTAGAGCTCTGGCCACGAAGCAGACATGAGTCTTGAATTTCCCACAACTTATTTAGAAGTGAGGAGTCCACCACATACAACTATGTCCTCACTGATTCCCGAAAACAGATGTTGGATATCACAAGTCATGACACTACTGAACCCCAATAAATTAGGTCCCTGCTGTCTTTCAATATCCATTTTGGCAATGTAGCATTTTTTGAAAAATACAGAAATTCAGAAGTATTGAACAGTAACTCAGGTCTTATTGACTGTCTCTTGAGGAGGTGACCGGTGTGGGTAAGACGTGATGGATATTGCAACACAGAGCACACAATAAAACTTTCCAAAATTCTCCCTCAGAGATCCCTCTTGACAAAGTTCATCATAGCATCTGCTCACCAAAACTTTTTTGTTTGTTTCCCAATCTCCAGTTTTCGATCTCACTCTAGACTTCTATCCCAATCTCCTTACTTCTCTTACCCCTCCTCTCACCTTCTAGAACTTTCTTCTAGATCTTACTTTTTTGTACCTTCAAGTCTCCTTTCTTCATTAGAAAGACCCTAGAAGGTGTGACTTGAGTTCCAGAAGCCGGCATGTAAGATATGCTGGTTGCAATCATATGCTGGATACATATCTATGGGTATTGTGTTCCTACCACATAACACTGTGCAGAGGGCTTGGAATACAATTAGTTAGACCCAACCTAATGGCAAAGACACCTGATGGGAGATGGGTAGGAGAGGATCATAGGCTCAAACCAGGCTTGAAGTTTTGTCAAGATGTAATTTGCATCAGGGACAGTGTGCAGCAAGACTACCCCATTTTTTTAAAAAAAAACTTTTTAATCTTTATTTATTTTTGAGAGAGAGACAGACAGAGTATGAGCAGGGGAGGAGCAGAGAGAGAGGGAGACATAGAATCCGAAGCAGGCTCCAGGCTCTGAGCTGTCAGCACAGAGCCCGATGCAGGGCTCAAACCCACAAACCATGAGATCATGACCTGAGCTGAAATCAAGAGTCAGACGCTTAACCGTGTGAGTCACCCAGGTGCCCCCAAGACTATCCCATTTATAGGGAGTGGATTTGAAGTCTTTACTGGCATGGAGACTATAAAACAAGTCAACTTATTTTTCACAGTTTTGGAAGAAGTAACCCTACAAGTCTGCAACCTCGGGTGTCCTACATGCACGACCAGTCCACCTACACCATAAAGCCACGGTGGTCGGCAGGCTGTGCCAGAGACTGCCGTGCCCACCAAACAGTGACAGCGAGGGGCAGTGATGTGACAGAGGCACAGCCGGGTTTCCCACCCGCTCCTCGGCAGGCAGAAGTGGCCAGGAATGCTGTTCTTCCTTCCTCCTACCTCATGTGGGAATGTTGCAGCTCATCCTTAAGGCGACCTTTAGGATGGAAGCCGTGTGCTAAGCATGTTGTAAAAGAAATCTAGAAGGAGCCCGGGACACTGGAAATGACAAAGACGTCAAATTCAGGAGGAGGAAGACAATACCATCAGTGAAGAGTTGAACCCAAAGTGGAAGGGACCCTGCATGACGCGATCGGACTCTGTGACTCTCTTTGCAAAGATTCCATTTTTACAGGAACAGATGTTTTTCAGGTGAAATAAGGATAAATTCCTAGCACTTTAAAGCTATCATCATTCAAGTTTCCGTAACTAGCAATTAATCAAATTCCTAGTATTTAGTAACTCCAGATTCCATCAAAATGCTAAAATTGTTTCTTTCATGGACCAGGGGCTTTAGCCCAGCTAAAGAGAGAAGGAAGAATTGATATGACAAAGAGAAGAAAACACATATTGTTAATATTTCTCTACTACATTGAGAAATAATCTTTGTATATTTGGTGCTTTGGATGTTGATAATATTTAAGATAATTTGGATATTTAAGTACCTAATAAATTCACCATGAGAATGCCATTTTTAAATGTGTAATAAATAAAATGATTTAGAATTGTGGAAGGTGTTTTGAGAAGAGAAAACATTTATTTGAGCTCTAATATGTGTTTTGCACATAATTCTCTGAAAAATTTTCTAATTAAGAAAGAATTTTTATTATATTCTAAGGAAAGAACTCCAAATATCCCAAATTATTGGCATATTTTCCTGATATGCATCCTGACAGCATCTTTTTCCTGACATTCCATGGATTAAATCTGATCATATTGAAGCAATGGCTCCTGTGTGTTATTTTTCTCTTCATTGTGGTTCTCATTTTACTCTCCATTTAGTAATTTATACAAGCCCTCATTTTTCTGTCTGATATTACAAAAATAGAATCCATGGAGTCACCAAATTCAATAAAAGTGTAGATGGTAGCTCTGCATTTAGAAGAATGGCCTGTGGTTGTGCCATCGGCACTCACCTTGCCGGGTGCACTTATCACCAGGGAGCCAGGGGGCGCTAGAGAACCAAGTATCCTAGCTAAGTGTGTCAGAGCTCCAAACCTTCCACTGGAAGCTTCTTTGAGTAAACACAGGGCAAGCACTGTCAGCGGCAGCATGGGATCCTAGAGCCCATCTTGATGATGCTCTGGGTATTTCCCAAACGGTTAGTGAGAAATCATAGCACCCCATTAAACCAAACCACTGGGGGCGCCTGGGGGGCTCAGTCGGTTAAGCGTCTGACTTAGGCTCAAGTCGTGATCTCGCAGTTCGTGAGTTCAGCCCCGCGTTGGGCTCCGTGCTGACAGCTCAGAGCTTGGATGGAGCCTGCTGCGGATTCTGTGTCTCCCTCTCTCTCTCTTCCCTTCCCACAGTCATGCTCTGTTTCTCTCTGTCTCAATAATAAATAAACTAAAAAAAAAATTTAAACCAAACCACTGGATGGTGGAGGGGGTATTTGCCCCAGTAGAATTGTGGCTTTAAGTTGAAGTTGTAAGAGAACTGTACTGTTTGTAAACAGTACTGCAGAGAATATAATAGGCACCATATTTATAAGTGGAATTTATTTGATTTGTGATTATTTAAGTACATGAGAAGCTTTACTAGTCAGATGATTTACTGGGATTTATATATTTTTTAAAAATTTTTAAAGTTTATTTATTTTGGAGGGTTGAAGAGAAAGAGAGAGGCAGAATTCCACGCAGGCTCCATGTTGCCAGGGCAGAGCCCAGTGTGGGGCTCAAACCCACGAACTGTGAGGTCATGACCTGAGCTGAGATCAAGAGTCGGATGCTTAACCGACCGAGCCCCCCAGGCACCCTTGGAAATTACATTTATAAACACAGTTGAAAGCGTCTAGGAAATTTAATTAACTAAGCTCTAAAAATCCCCCTTTAAAATATGTATTAAACTCTCATCAGCAAAAATTTGTATTAACTATCATTTTTTGCTTTTTAGTTTTTGTTGCTCTTGTGACTCAACGTGTGGACAACATTTAACCATAAGTATCTGCAAAGTCTTTATGTGCCCTCAGACCAGCTTCCAATACGCTCCCAAACTCACCTTAGATCATACTGATCTAATACAACCTCCTCAGATTATATTGATCCACACAACTGAGCAGCACAAACAAGGAATTTCCCAAAGGGGCAGGGATGAGGCAGATGCCCAATTCTTAACACTTGAGTTTTGGTCCCTGACAAATGTTTACCCAGGGATATTACTGTAATCTTTTCTCAAGGTTTAAAAAATCTAATTGGAAGAAACAAACCTGCTTGGGTCATTCAAGTTCAAAGTCCATCCTCGTCCTTGGTGTCACCTTGCTCCTACTGGGCTTTCATGGCCTCTCTCTGCCACCCCGCAGGGTGGTGTTTTCTGGCTCAGCCCAAGTGTCCGCCAAAATTTGGTTTAGGAAAACTTATATTTTTGAACACTCCTAACAGTCCTAATGGAAAATACGGGACTGCCTGCTTGCTGTCGGACAAATATCTGACTGTCTTGTGCCTCTTAGAGAGGGTCTGTTTCCTCTTTCCTCTCTGGGGCCACCAGATGTCGCTCTTCTCCGATCATTGCTGGGGTCCCCTTACCTTCCCACATCCTGGGAAGTCTGTGACACTCCCGGGGAACGGGAAAACGTAGCAGGACCTTGCAAAGTCTCACTTAATCCCTGATAGTTCTTTACCCCCCAGGTTGGCCAACCTGTAAGCTTCGGTGGGGGGTGGGGGGGGGCTCTTACAGCAGCTCAGGGTCCTCCTCTACAATCTCCTGGCAGCACATGGCATCAAACTGCGGTTTGGTATTTGTTTTCTGGTGCACACAACCGCCACTCAGTCCCCAGGAGGCCCTGCCTCAGGTGGCGGGAAGGACCCAAAACCTTCCATCTTCCAGGAAAGACTCTAATTTATTAGGAAATTGTATTTCCTTGGAAGCTGGGTTAAAAAAACAAAGGCTGACCTGTAGGTGAGTTAATTTAGGCTTCAAATGAATGAACTGACTTAACCCTATAACTCTGGTTCCCCATCTAACAACACCCGGGGTCAAAACTGTGTTATTTCCACCCTGGGCATTATTAAGATATCGCATGTTCTCTATCATATCTTTTTAAATTCGAGGGGGTAATTTGAAGATCATTCTAACTCGATAGGGATATATTCCTTTTGTTTATACCATGGGCCAAAGAGTGTGGCCATCATGGTGAAGGTTCTCTCTTTCCTAACTACATTTAAGAAGAAATTGCACCCAAAACATGAAGGCAAATTTCCTCAGTATCTTGTTTCTACACCTTTCTCTCTCAAAATTGCACTCAGCATAGCAGCGATTACTTTTAAAACTTAAAAAAAAAAATCTCTTCCAACACTGGTTCCCTGACTCTCCTCTTTCTTCACCTCTTCTATCTCTAAATGTCTTCTCTCTTTTGTTCAGAATATTTTCTTCTAGAGCACTCTCCTAGGAAATCAGTCCCTCTGCTCTCGGCTTCTCCATCCCGTCATCTCGGTCAGGGCTGGACGCTGAGCAGAGCAGGCGATGAATTCTCCTTCGATAGAGGAACAAGAGGAAGGCATGTATATGTATATCTCAATGTTTTCTTAGGCAATGCAGTTAAATTAACAAAAACACACATAAAGTGTACATTGCAATAATAGTAGCTCGTTTGGAAACAAGGAGATTGCCAGTAGCATTGAAAAATGGTAGTTTTTCAGAAAAATAATTTCACAATATGTGAAAGGATCTGTTCAAATTTTTTTCTGGTTCAGTAATCCCATTTTAGAAGTATCCCCCCGAGAGGAAAGTAAATGTCAGAATGTACAAAGATGTTTGAGGCAGCGCACGGTGAAGTGAGCTAATAGAGGGGGTCATAAGTACCAAACCTGATTCACAGTCAGAATCATGATAGATGCTGCATACAGGATGCAGCCCTAGGATATGAAAAACAAAGTGCTCACTCTGGGAAATGCAGGCACACAAGATTCAACATCCGAGGGAAGGAAGAGGCCACGGCCCAGTTTTCCCAACAGGAGTCACCATCCCAAAGAATCCTTAGCAGATTTGTTTTGATAAGGCTCAGTGGCTCCCAAGTCCCAGGGAACAGTCTAGAGGCTCACAAGGTGGCCATCCATGAGCTGTCATCATGGAAACTGTCATACAAAATGGTAGGTGAAGAACCAGGATTGACTGTCAATGGTTCTCAGCCGTTTTCCTCCATAACAGGCGTTCGATCAGTAGGTTCCATGAACGGCAAGCGGTGCTAATGGCCTGTCGAGAAGAATCTTTCTAGAAAATGATCCAAGTCATCCTTGTACATCGACCTGCCCCATTCTGAGCGACTCTCCTAACGGTGTCTGTCCCTAGAAGAAAACCTAAAAGGACGTTTGTCCAACTGACCCAACAGCAAGCCTGGCTGAAGACCGTGAGGATACTCTCTGTCCCAGTAAAGAGGGAAGAAGCAGATGGGCTTCCCCCATCACGCGCAGCCCCTCGTGGCTCCGAAACGCCCTTCTCCCTTCTGGGAAACTCTGGCAGCTTCCTTGAGAAACGCAGAAGTTGGGTGCTGGTTCTGCACCCTGACACGTGCTTCCCGGAGGGAGAGAAAAGGAAGTGATTTCGCTAGTGCTTCCTGACATCTGTGCACCAAGCCCCTGTTCACACACCACTGTCCTCTGCCACCAGTTTGTGTCCTGTCCTCTCTTCTCCTTTCAAGGCCCAGAGCCCCTCCAGCGTGGGAAGGGAAAGTAGCGGCGGCATCCCGCGTGGGGCCCCGTGAGGCAACGTGGAGTTTCACAGACGCTGAAGGGGTCACCCTTTCTCAAGTCAGTGAAGTGAGGGATACTATTCATTGTTTCCCCTGAGACTTACTGAGCACAGCTGTGGAGTGGGCACCGCTGGACACGGACGATGTAGCGGTAAACACAAAGGCCAAGTCTTTGGCCTCATGGCACTTACATTCTAGTGGGGAGATTAAAGATAAATAAAATCCATGGTGTTTCGTGTATTGATAAGTGCTGTTTTACAAAGAAGGCGAAGGAGATGAGGAGAGAGCTGCTCTTCTGGATGAGCCGGCCAGGCTCACTGCTAAGGTAACGTAGGAGCAGACAAATGGGTGAAGCATGATGCTGGCTCAGGGATAATCGGAGCAGAGGGAGGAGGCTGTGCAAAGGCCATGAGGCAAGGAAGGCCAAGAAGGCTGGCGTGCTTGCCAGCGGGTGGCCAGAAAGTGTCTCCGGGAGCCAGGCAGCATAGCCATCGTGACCACTTGAGTTTTTCCTTTAATAGGACATAGAAAGTCACTCGGGGGAGTTTAGAGAGTTTCCATCACGGCCAACTACCTGTGAGGAGGATTGGAGCAGGATAATGCACATGTACAATGGTTCTAGAAAGCCTCTGACAATATGAATCAAGAGACTCACAGGGGTGCCTGGGTGGCTCAGTCGGTTAAACAGCCCAGGTCATGATCTCACAGTTCACGGGTTCGAGCCCCACGTCAGACTCTGTGCTGACAGCTTGGAGCCTGCTTCAGCTTCAGATTCTATGTCTCTCTCTGCCCCCTCCCCCGCTTGTGCTCAATCTCTCAAAAAATAAATAAACATTAAAAATTTTTTTTAGGAAAGAGCCTTACAATGGCCAAGGCCAACCATTAGTGAGAAAATAGAATAACAGAACCTGTTTGTAAATAAATAAAAAAAAAGAGATGATGACGGGCTACCTTGCAATAAGCCAAGCAAAAACTTGCAGAATTTACATAAAGACATTTTCAAGCTCTAATGAGTAAGATAACACAAGCTTTGAATAACACTGCGATGCAAACCCTATTTTCAGACTCTCAGTATCATACATGTTATTTATATATTTATTTTTCATGTGTGTTATTTATACAGTTCTTTATTTGTCCATTATTTATGTGTCTGTAAGTTTGACATAATTTTGATAAAAATGCTGAATTCATTTTTGTCTTTTTTCCTAGATAAGTTCATTCTAAAACTCGCACGAGGAGATGAGGCTATACGGATGGTCAGAGAAATTTTGAAAGAGCACTAAAGGATACAAGCCGCGTAATATGTGAATTATTTAACCCCCGTAATATCTGTGTTATTTAAAAACCATGAGAATCATAAAGCTGAGAGGAGAAAGAAAGAAAATCTGGGAATCAATCCACAATACTAGTTGAAGACTCCAGCATCCACCCCACTCTCAGCAACTGATGAAGCTGCTACCCGGAAAACAAACACAGAGGGGGAATCGGAGAATGACATCGCTGAGCCCAAGGTCCAAGTGACTTTCCCAAGACCCTCCACCCAACAGCAGCAGACACTGTCTTTCCGACATGGGACATTCACCACAACAGACTATTTCCACTCTTTCCTGGGTTGTAAAACAAACCTTAACGGGTACAAAATAGTTGAAATCACACAGAATATGTTCTCTATCCAAAATAGAATCAAATTAGAAATAAGTGACAGAAAAGAAGAGTAAAATCTTCCAACGAGTGAAGCAAACATCGTAGTAGACCCAAACTTGTAAAGAGCATCTAGTGAAACTCTGCAACTCACATCGTACTTACTAGTGAATTACCCTTCTCTGGGAGCACTGGGTGTTATATGGAAACCAACTTGACAATAAACTATAAAAGAAAAAAAATAGTGAGCTACTGAATATCTCTTCCCTAAGATTAGAAACGAAACAGGGACATATGTTCTCATCACCCTTAATCAATAAGACCGGAAGTTCTAACCACTACGATAAGACAGGAACAACAACAACAAAAAAGGCATAAAACTCAGAAAGGAAGAAATAAAACTGCCTCTATTTGTAGATGACAGGATTGTCTATATAGCTAACCCCCAGGAATCTACCAAAAACAAACAAAAAGACCCTTTCCTAGAACTAAAAAGTGAGTTCTATCAGGTCAAGGGATCCAAGATCAACCGACAAAAATTAATCATGCATCTGTGTACTGGCAGCATACAAGTGGAAATAAAAGTAAGAATGCATGCTACTTATAATTTCTTCAAAGAAAATGAAAGACATAGGTATTAATCCAACAAATTATATACGTGATTTGCATGCTGAAAATTACAAAATTGCAAATGAAAGAGATCCAAGAAGACCCACGTACTTGGAGAGACACACTATTTGTGAATTGGAAGACTCAGAGTAGTAAACATTTCAATTCTTTCTACATAGATCTGTAGGTTTAACAAAATGGCTGTCAAAATCTCAGCAAGGTTTCTGTAGACATAAACAAGTTTACTCTAAAATCTATGTGGAAAGGGAGCTGCTAACAATAGTTGACAAAGAAATACAGCGGCATTAATCACTCTTCCCAATGTCAACTCCTACCACATAGCTACAGTGAGCCAGACTGTGGGGGTACTGTCAAAGGGACAGACACAAAGACCAGGGAGACAAGGATAGAGATGGACAATTACGCATTTTCAAAGGAAAGATCCCTGAAAAACAGAACTTTCTTGGCGGATGCTAAAAGCTAGCTCTTCTCTCTGCTGATTACGTTGTGATTTTAAGCCATGAGACGAAGTCTGATGTCCTGTTGCCAATTTATTACCCAAGCAAGAGAACATAGGCCTTCTAAGATTTCAGAGCAGGCTCCTGTCCTGTAGGGCATCCGTCACGTCTGGGAAGGACACCCAGCTGGGGAAAGGGGGTTTGGGGAGTATCTGGAGAGCTCATCCCTGTAGTCTTTGGCAAACGGGGCTGGACAGTCAATGGTCCCTGAGGCAGGCATCTGACGGCTCTATGTTTTCTGACTCTACACCACCTAGGGCTTCAAGAGAACCAAGAGAAGGAAGCTCATGAAACTGGAAACACACTAGGGAGTGAAGGTTCTGAGATTAGCAGAGGTGGGACTTCTCAGACATTAAATCTTCCATCCCTCCCAGAAATTTTGTCCCCAGGAGGGAGGAGGTTGCCGGAAGAATGGGGAGAGCCACTATGGCAATGGGTACATCCCTTGACGGTGGGTCTTATCCACAGGTCCCTCATGCCTGCCGGAGCAGAGGGGCCCTGAAGCTCCAGGAGCAGATCCAGCCAAATATGACAAAATAACCCAGAAATAGAACCACACAAATAAGTCCAGTTAATACGTGATCAAGGAGCGAAAACAAGTCAGTGGGGAAGAATAGTCTTTTAAACAAATAGTATTGGAACATTGGACATTTAAAGGCAAAACCAAAAATGGAAGTAAAACAGCACACCAGGCTTCCTCTCATGACTAAAAATTGTAATTTCTAATGTAATCAGTAGAGAGAAGAGCTAGCTTTTAGCATCTGCCAAGAAAGTTCCATTTTTCAGGAATCTGTCCTTTGAAAATACATAATCGTCTATCTCTATCCTGTTTAGCCTTTGTGCTGCACAGCAGCGGGCTAGTGGCTCTTAATCTGTTGTTCCTGGATCATTTCTGAAAGTTTTGAATCTCCCAGATTGTCCGAAAAATCCTTCTACCTTTGTGTGTTTGTGTATTTGAGGGGGGATATAGTGTCTGTGCATTATAGCAAGATCCCAAGGCGCATGTAGTTGTGAACAGACATCGAGTTCACTACCAGTTTGCTGCTTGGCTGCCATGGCTTACTGTTAAATCATTAGTCCATGGCTGGAATGTTCCAGTGGCATCTGATCCTGCTGTTGGCCCCGTCTTTGCCACACCACCTGGTTCTTTCTCAGACATCGTTTTTTTTTTTTTAAGTCCATCCATTTATTTTAAGAGAGAGACAGAGAGACAGAGAGAGAGAGAGAAAGTGCTCACACACAAGTGGGGAAGGGGAAGAGAGAGAGGGAGAGAGAGAATCCCAAGCAGGTTCTGCGCTGTCAGCACAGAGCCCGACGTGGGGGCTCGATCCCTCAAACCATGAGTTCGTGACCTGAGAGAAAACCAAGAGCCAGACTCTTGACTGACTGAGCCACTCAGGCACCCCTTTCAGACGGTGCTTTGACTTAGCCACTCTCCCCTCTCTCCTGCTGCTGAATGAAAGCTTACCCAGAACATGTACTTGTCCACACTTCTAGAGGATAAAGCATCAAAGTGGCTGCATGATAGAACACATATGGATGCATGTGGGTGTGAGTTCTTTGGTACCCTCCCTTCTCCCACAGTCAACAAGGCAGACCTGGAATCTGAGCCCTCAGATGCGCACCCCCCACCCCCGTCCAGCTTCCCGATCCCCACAGACCCCAAACGTGAACCAGTCAGCAGCCACAGGCCCGCACCCGCTAGCCTAGATAAGCTCTGGCTTGCCCAACCCCTGTGCGCACCGCGTGCCCCTGGGCACACTGGCTTCACGAGAAGTCATAAGTGGCCACAGCCAGGTGGGAAGGAGCAACCTTTGGAAGTGGATCTGAAATTGCTAGCGAGAAGGTGTTCGTTTGTCTTGCTCCTGGAAAGACTGACTGAGGATGACCCGGGTGTTTCCGTCTGACCTAAATGCTTCTGGTCTTATCTCAGCAACCGACCCATTGACGGCATTGGGTGGAGATGGGCAGATTCCAACATGGAGAGAGAAAGATGTGTGCTGGGAAGGATGTAATACTGGCGTAAACATTTCTCCCCAACGACTGAGGACGATGCTAGTCACTCGCTCACCCATTGCACCCAGATCCATCCTCTGCCCCTTCTCTGTTGCTCTGGCCCCTGGGAAACTGATTCCTGCAGGGCCCCCGCCAACCCCTCTGGCTTCCACTTGGGCCCCATCAGTGATGGGCACTGAGGGGGCTATGCAGGAAGAGCGAGGTCAGGACTTTTGTCCCCCCACGGCCGGCCTCTGGGTGGCCTCAGCCTTCGACCCTGCCCACATCTTGGTCGACGACAATCCCTTCATGAAAACCCGTTCTTTTCATTTAAATGTCCAATGTTCCAATACTATTTGTTTAAAAGACTATTCTTCCCCACTGACTTGTTTTCGCTCCTTGATCACGTATTAACTGGACTTATTTGTGTGGTTCTATTTCTGGGTTATTTTGTCATATTTGGCTGGATCTGCTCCTGGACCCTGCCCACATCTTGGTCGACGACAATCCCTTCAAGAAAACCCATTCTTTTCATGAGTGGAGTCTATTTCCAGCTGGATACAAGGGCTCTCTTCCAAAACCTGCTCTTGAACTCTGGCGTGGGAGGGGACAGAGCTGAGCTGTCCTGTGTGTGTCAGGCCACTGCACGGTTCGGAGCTGATGTCCCAGGCTAATGCCGCAGCATCTGGGTCATCTCATCGGCAGGGGTGACTAGAGCGGGGTGGGTTTGCATCCTCCTGAGTTCCTGGACCACACACAGAGTCATCCAGTATCTGATCCTACTGTCGTTTCTCACCAGTGCCTGTTGTCCCCTCCTGTGGTCTTGGCGGGTCTGGGCAGAGCGGCGTTCACGCACGAACGCTGGAAGGTGTGTCATATCCAGCGCCGTGTCACAGGCCGTGCATGTTTATATCCAGCGCAGTGTCACAGGCCATATGTGCTGACCGACGGCAGGGATCCCCCTTTGAAAGAAACCGGGCATGTGATACGGATCTCTGCAGGTTCAGAACCCAAGCAACATTCTCTGAAAACCAAAAGGTGTTAGAAAGCTTCCCTACGGGGACCTTAGTCATAGGGTGAGGACACCTTACACTTTAAGAAGCATTTCTGATCAATATACACATATAATACACACTATGACCAGTTCCGTGAAGAAGAACATTTATATTCTCGGTACCCGCGAGGCTGAGGGTGGGGACGATGCTGATGGCAGAGAGCTTTCCTACTCCCTTTTTTATTTTTCTGTAAAATCCGTGCTGAACCTCAGGGCCTAATCCTGGCTCCAGAGTCCATGGGGAGGGACTCTGCTGTAGGACCTGACCTTCCCCAGAGCTGCCCCTCACTGCCGTGGGGATGACATCTTGCTCCAGTGTCATGCTGCTGTGGCTGCTGCTTCTGGTCCCTGGTGAATAGGATGCGGGAGCAGGACTTGGGCGGAGCCAGGGCAGGGCCACCTGTGCCCGGACACCCCAGGGCCTGCTCTTGAGCCCGCATCGCTCTGCTGGGAAGGACGGGCCTCGGCTTCTAAGTCAGGACCAACAGGCATCATGCAAATCAGCACTGAGCAGAACAGGTTCCCAGGAAAACAAAGGACTGTGTGTCTCTTTTGCAAAAACTGATGACTTTCTCTCTTTAAAACATCCATTTCTGGGGCGCCTGGGTGGCTCAGTCGGTTAAGCGTCCGGCTTCGGCTCAGGTCATGATCTCATAGTTCGTGGGTTCGAGCCCCACATCGGGCTCTGTGCTCACAGCTAGCTCAGAGCCTGGAGCCTGCTTCAGATTCTGTACCTCCCTCTCTCTCTGACCCTCCCCTGCTCACGCTGTCTCTCTCTGTCTCTCAAAAATAAATTAAAAAAAAAATTTAAAACATCCATTTCTGCTGGGGCACCTGAGCAGCTCAGTAGGTAAAGCATCTGACTCGGTTTTGGCTTAGATCATGATCCCACGGTCCATGAGCTCAAGCCCCAAGTTGGGCGCTGCACTAACGGTGCAGAGCCTGCTTGGGATTCTCTCTCTCCTTCTCTCTTTGCCCCTCTCCTGCTCTCTCTCTCTCTCTCAAAATAAATAAATAAACATTAAAAAAAACACCCCATCCATTTCTGCTTCGATCTCTCGGAACATTGGAACACTTCTTAAAAGAACATCAAAGGAACAAATTCTATTTCCAACCCACTGAAACCCCACTCCAAGCCACCACATCTGGGGCTGATCTCTTTGGAGAGAATGACTTACTACCCTTTGGAGCAGCTTCAAGTCCCAACAACCACAGATGAGATCGCAGCTTCTGCTGAGAAATCCGACCCTCGCATACGGTTGCAAACGCAGTGCTCGATCCGGAATAGGGAAGGAGGGAGAGACAGTGTCCCTGAGATACGAGCGGACACCTCATTCCCTTCCCGGTACGTCCTGGCTTCTGTGTTGCTGGCCGGCAGGCAATGTGTCTCAAACAAAATAGTCTTAACAAGAGAAGGTGGGAGAGGAGGAAAGCAGCATGAAACTTCTTGAGAATTTTCCTGCATAACAGCGAACTCTGGGGGGGCGGAGACTATGTTTATAAACCACTGGGGTCTTGCAAAATGAGCACTTGGTTCTACCTGGACGCTGTTTGCCAATGAGGGAAGGAAGAAAGGAAGCAAAGGTGGAGGGAGGGAAGAATAGACGCATGAGGGAGGGAGAAGGGAACGGACCAGAAGTGGAGGTTAGAGGGAGGCAGGCAGAGAGAATGGTGGGGTGGAGGTTACAACATTTTTAGAAACTGTGCAGACCTATGATCTCTGGCCCTTCCCTCGCAGCTGCTGTGCGTGTCCAGTCCAGTGACTTACCCTTTCTGTGCTCTCTCCCATCTCTGGGAGGCACGCTCACTCTTGCAGACAAGGCAGGTGCCTCTCCCCCCTGGTTCGGGCCCCTCCAGCGGCGCTGGAGGCCACGATGGAAAGTACCTTTACTAGAGGCAACCAGAGGCTAGAGAGAGGCTGTGCATAAAACAGGACCATCTCGGGGCGCCTGGGGGGCTCAGGCGATTAAGCGTCCAACGTCAGCTCAGGTCATGATCTCGTGGTCAGTGAGTTCGAGCCCCGTGTCAGGCTCTGTGCTGACAGCTCAGAGCCTGGAGCCTGCTTTGGATTCTGGGTCTCCCTCTCTCTCTGCCTCTCCCCTGTTTGCTCTCTGTCTTTCAAAAATGAATAAATGTTAAAAAAAAATTTTTTTAAAGGCCCATCTCCTGATCTTTTCCTTGGATTGCAAATGAACCACGCCTAACTTGTTTCCTTTTAATTAGAATTCTACTGCATGAAATAGAGGAAAAGTGGTTTTATATCTTAGACTGGACTGGAAAGTACCATCTTCTTAACTCTTCCTTTGAGGAAGTATTCACACCATTCCAAGGAGGAGAGAGGAGGGCATCCTGATATATCTGATATCTGATCATGTAAACTGCATCACATTGTTGTGATTTTAAGCGCATATTCTTTGGACGGGCCTCAGAGGATTCGGCGGAATGTGTGTTTGTGCAGATGTGCCTGGTTCTAGCGAACAGGTCTCCAAGTGAAAGGTCAAAGTTACGGCCACTCACCCCGGTGGCTTACAGTCGGATACTGGTTCCACACTTAGGTCGGTCCAGAGTCGTCTTGTTTTTTATTTTATGTTTTTTTTTAAGTTTATATTTGAGATGAGAGAGAAACAGAGACAGAGCGTGAGCAGGGGAGGGGCAGAGAGAGATGGAAACAGAATCCGAAGCAGGCTCCAGGCTCCGAGCTGTCAGCACAGAGCCCAGCACGGAGCTCGAACTCACGGACTGTGAGATCATGACCTGAGCTGAAATCAGACGCTTAACCGACTGAGCCATCCAGGCCCCCCCAGAGTCGTCTTGTTTTATTCATCTCTATCCCTGTCTTTGCTGCCACCGTGGTCACATGGATCTCATTTCTCAAACATTCTTTAATCATATCGATTTCATCTCTAGAATCTCTATAGTAAAACTTGCCCAGTCTCAACTTGGAGGAAGAAAACTGGCCTCCGGGAAGGCTGAAGATGCGACTCTCTCTGTCACCGCCATGCCTGCCCTGGTCCAAAGGTGAGACTCTCCACGTGGTCTGGAGCTGTGGTCTCTGAACTCACCAAGGACAAAAGTTCTGCTGTGCACATGCAGCATGTCATGTAGATAGAGACTCCTATATGGAACCACTGGGAACGTTGCAAAATACAGACAAAAGCGGGTAATTCGCAAGATGAGATGTTTCCTGGAATATGAAAGTGTCTCCTTTCTGTGCATCCTGCTTTGGAGACCGGGCCTGGCGCCTTCCGAGGCCGTGGTCCGAGAGCAGACGTGCCTTCCCTGCACCGGAAAGTCACGGCTAAGGGCAGCAGAGCCCACAGACGAAAGACACTCCCAGCCTGGCCTCTTTCTTCTTTCAGTTCCTCTGTGTCGGACCCCGTTTCTCTTCACGCTGAAGAACAGTCCAAGGTCAGGCCTGGGTTTAGGCTTTTTATCAGAATGGCAAACACTTTCTCTGCGATTCAGCCCAGCGCACTACAACTCCAAGATGAAATTTGAACGTGAATTTCTAGCTCAGTTGTCAGCTGAAAGTTTCCCCCCAAAAGCCCCAGGCTGCAGGGCTGGGTCACCGCGTGTGGGGCCTTCCCCTGCTGGGGCAGATCCAAACACCAAGCTGTCCTTAGTTCTGGGGGCCCCTGTCCTCCAAGGGAGGGCAAAGACCTGAACAGGGAAGGGAGCCCCCTTCACAGGGGGCCCCAAGGAAAGGGTCCTCGGAAGCCTCTGCAATAGGCATTCAGGGGACGCCTGGGTGGCCCAGTCGGTTGAGCATCTGACTTCAGCTCAGGTCATGATCTCTCGGTCTGTGAGTTCGAGCCCCGTGTCGGGCTCTGTGTTGACAGCTCAGAGCCCAGAGCCTGCTTCGGATTCTGTGTTTCCCTCTCTGTCTCTCTGTCTGCACTTCCCATGCTCATGCTCTCTAAAAAATAAATACACATTTAAAAAATTTTTCTTAAAAAAGGCATTCAGGAGGGGAGCTCCAGGTACTGACTCTTTAGCCGCAACTACTGTCCCAGCGGAGGGATTGTGCTGTCAGGGAGCGAGATGAGGAAGGTCTTTGAACGGTACCGCTGGGCTGAGCCTCTGAGGAATGAGCGATGCAGACAGAGGAAGCTGATCCTGGCTGCCGCGGGGACGCGAGGGCACCACGACCGAGGGCACCACGACTGGACACACAGAGATGTAAGTGGAGTCATGTAAAAATCCATATTTGGTCCAGAAATGGGATCAAAACTCTTTAAACAGACATGAAACTAACAGGATGCGTGGAAGACACAAGATGTCGCTAAGGTCCCAACGGCGCTGTGCTGCCCAGCCGTGTGTGCGTGTGTGCGTGTGTGCGTGTGTGTGTGTGTGCGTGTGTGCACACGCATGTGCGTGCTTGTACATCATCCCTCCGGGAGTCGGGGCTGGGACCGGGTGGGGGGGGGTAGCGCTGGCCCCGAAGGTGTGCGTCGTTTGCAGACGGGCTGAGCAGTGGCCCGCCCCACCACACCTCTGCAGGAGGCGAGGCGGCGGTGATGTGTTCTGGGGAAAGGAGTAACAAAAAAGAGACGGATGAAGAGAGTGGATCTCTGGGATCCACTTACCACAGCACCTCGAGTGATACCATTTCAAACGCAAGACCCTGTGACAGCGGCTCCTGTGTAAGGAGCATAGGGTGTCGTTCTTTGGACATTTTGACAAAAGAGAAATCTGTGTGGCTCGACGTCCAAAGTGAGGACTCACCCTTCAAGGGCCAGTGAGGGAGAACCCGGGGACAGGGCAGGGGACACCAGCCAGGGCGGGAGAAACAGTGGGTGGCTGTGTGTCCTTGGGTCTGGGTCCGTGTGTCCTGCTTGCTGGGGCTGACAAGACACGGCATCTCTGAGCAGGACCTCCACCCTCCCTGACGGCTGGTCGCCGTTTAATCCCTCCGTCCAGAGCTGCTTCCTGAGCCGCCCTTCAACCTTTCTCTGACCACAGAACATTCTGGAAACTACTCCTGCAAGGCCGACAACAGCCTGGGGGCCCAGTGCAGCCAGGTGGTGGCACTCAGAGTCACGGGTAGGACACGTCCACGTCTCCTTCCTGGGGACCAGTTGCAGTTACGCCAGGTGTCTTCCCACTGGATGCTCCTGTCCATCCGTCCGTCCATCATTGGGGAACTGGCGCTCGGCTCTCCAGCTCCCCTGCATGTGCTGACAGCTCAGAGCCTGGAGCTGCTTCCAATTCTGTGTCTCCCTCTCTCTCTGACCCTCCCCCGCTCATGCTGTGTTTCTCTCTGTCTCAATAATAATAAATAAACAGAAAAAAATTTAAAAAAGAAAAAAGAAAAGTCTCTGGAACGAGCCCAAGGGACTTTCTGAGCCTGTTAGATCTTGACCCCCATTGTCACATCTGCTCTTTTATTAGTCTTTCCAATTTTTCTATCCTTTGAGAGAATGATTTGGATGGTTTTACCCAAAAATTTGAGCATCTTGTTTAGATTTTCAATTTCATCACATCATGTTGGCCACAGTACTCCCCTCTACTTTTTAAATTAGCCTCCGTATTTGTGATAAAGCTCTTTGTATTTCCAATCAGTTTGTGTGATTTCCTTCTGAATCACATTGGCCCAGAATGAGCTATTTTATGGCTCTGTTTTAGAGCCAGGGGTAGGTTTATAACTGATATCTATTTGGTTTTTGGTTTTCTAATTCATTTCCTTCTTCCTTACCTTCAGTATACCTCTCCTCCTTTTTGCTGTAAGTTTATCTTATGCTGCTCTTTCTTTAATTCCTCAAGTAACGCTTATTTCCTTTTCATTTTTATCTGCATTTAGCAAATGCATTTAAAACTGTGCGTTTTTCTGTATGTTAGCCAATTTTACAATAAATTATATTTAAAAAGAGAGAGAGACACTGTTTCTAGGTTTATTCAGATTGAATTTCCCATATGCAATTTTAGCAGAATCAAGTCTGCGAACAGCCTACCTTATGTAAGTCCATGGTTATAGCAGAGGGCCTGGTGGGGACTGTTTCCTTACACGTTATGAAAAACAAAATAATCTAGTCATTGATTCTGTTAATTCACTTTGTTAGTACAAGTAATTCTTTATTGTCAAAAAAAAACCCCGATAACAACAAAACTGTGTGTTTTTTCCTGAGTATCGCTTTCATCTCCTAGAAGTTTCGATGTCTGACATTTTTGTGTATTTAATTTCTAAAGTATATGGAATATGGGTTTTCATTTCTTTTATAACTGGAGGCTTACCATTTCTTATGAGTAGATTCCCTCTATTATCCTTTATTCCATTAATTTCTTATAGATTTCTTCATTGCCCTTGTCGCTATGGGCTGCGCGATTTTTACTTTCGGGAACTTACTGAGAACATCTTTATGGCCTAACACAGAGTCGACATCTTTGTAAATGCTACGTATGGGATTTGAAAAGAATGTGAATTTTCTCTTTGGGACATAGAAACTTCAGGGTTTATTTTCTCTATGAAGCGAAGCCAGTTGTTTGATCTATTTGGTCTCCATGGTGTCTTGCATATGCTTGATCTTTTCAAACTGTTAGTGTCCAAGAGTCACACAGACACGGTTCCCTATAATTCTTCTAGGTCTGCTGTTTCTACAGGGGCTAGACGGGGACTTTGCTACTTGACAGTGTCAGATGGGTCACCTTGGTTGCAAATGACAGAAGTCCCATACAAGCTGGCTGGGGCCAGAGAAAAAAGTGCAGCAGGGAGAGAGTCAGGACTGCGCACGGCTCCGTGTGCGACTGGCTCTCTGGGTCCCGTCTTCGCCTCCCCCCTTCTGCTGTGTCTGTCCATCATTTTCCTTCTCAGGAGGGAGGCTGGCCACCACCAGCTGTCAGCTCCATCCCTCCTCTCTGTGGAGACCCTGGAGAAAGGGTCTCCTTACAAATCACTCCAGTTTGGAAAAACAAACAAGCAAATGGGCAGGATGGCATGCCTGCCCCCCTGCAGAGGGGCCAGGCCTGGGGTGGGTGAGGTTACCAGCAGGGTGTGGAGCGGCCCTGGGGAGAAAAATGGGCAGCTCAGTCCACTGGCGGCCCCAGGCTCCATCTTTAAAGCAGACTTAGTTCTAGCCTTCTCTCTGTTTTTCTAAGATCTTTCTGAGCTCTTGAATCAATGCCTAAATCCCTCTGTCCCCACATTCCATGTCTTCAGAACGCAGGGATGCTTTTCCCAAGGGTCTTTAGGCGGGGGTCATTGGTGGGGGCTCCCCTTAGGAGATGGATTCCCACTCATCTAGCCCCCTATGCCATTCCACAATCACTATCCCCCGCCACCACCAAACAGCCTCTCCCAGCACTGGAGCTGCTGAAAGACCACACTTCTGGGTGCGCTCTGACCTCTCCTGTTTGCAGAGCCCCCCATCCAAATTCCGCTTTAGGAATGGTCCCCACCTCTGCGAAGCGTGGGTAGAGGTGGAACAGAAGAGTCGCCGGGGCACCCTGTGTGACAGTGATGGAGACATGACGGCTGTGGCCGGGAGCTGGGCTGGGGGGAGGCCAAGCACACCCCCACAGGCACATTGTACCCACCCTTGGCAGAGGAGGACCAGCCCATGCTCATTCGAGGGGCCCTGTGCGACGGGACAGAGGACGCGAGCAGGTGGAGACCTCTGACTGTGGGCACAGCCTGTGAAGGTGGGTCACGGCAGGGCCCCGGTGGGGACTGACCATCCAGCCCTGAGAACCTTGTCCACACGGCCACCTCTGGGCCACCTCACTATTCACCACAGCTGTCCCTCCTTCAGAGCCACTCCCCTGCATGAAGAGTGGTCAGGAGAGAACCAGAGTTCACGTGGAGTTAGTCCAGGATCGCAGAGAGCTCTCTCAGACGTTCCGTGATTAGATCGTATCTGCCATCTCAAAGGACAAAACACTGGTGTTTTCATAGCTGTGATCTGGGGGCATAACGCCAGGGAAATGGTCGTGAAGCCATAGAATTACAGAATTGCGGTGATTCTAATCCGGGTCACCCCGCTTATGTTGTCAGCTCCTCTCTCCCCACAACTCTGCTCATCAGAATCAATCCCGGAATAGGAGGCATGCTGGGTAGGGAAGATCCGGGTGCTGTTTTTGCCCCTGATTCAAATGGGACAGGGGGAGGGGTCGGGAGGGAAGTCGGAAAGACTCCAGGTCAATCAAGGAAACCAGGCCACAAATGGTCAAGGACAGAGCTCCCTGAGGGTGGAGGTAAAAGAAAGCCTGGCACAGGTCCCACAGCCTCCAAAGAGCTTGTGGCCCGATGGAGGGCGGTGGGACCTCTCCCCCAACCCCTAGCTCCTGTGGGGCACCCCAATCCCTCGGGCTGAGAGTAGAGGAGCGACCTTGGGGAGCCCGTGGTGAGAAGGCCTGCAGGACTACTGGACCGATGTCCAGCATTAGGAGCATGTAGAGGCCTGTGGCATGTGTGGGGACATGAATCAGCATCGGGCGCTGGGAGGGACCCCGGACTCAGGCCTGCCTCTCCTACTTCCCAGCCGTCAAGAACCAAACGTCTCTGAAGGTCATTATCTCTTGTCAGAGAAGGGGGATGATACCTGCTCCAACTTCCTCACAGGACTGGGACCCGTCAAACACTCCTCACTCGTAAAGACCTTCCTTGAAGAGCAAAACGTTCGGGACGAAGTCCCAGGGGACACTCCAGACCGCAGATTTGGGATGGTCTCCCTTGGAGAGTGGGGCTGGGGCTGGACTGGCCTTCTTCCTTCTTCTGGGCCTCACTGCTCCGGCGAGACCCCATGATGGGTCAGGCCAATCCCTTCCTGGGCCATCACCTCCTTACCCCTATACCCCCCCTCCTCTCTCCTCTGCAGCATTTTGCCTCATTTTTTGTGAAGATGAGCAGAACTCAGATTGTCTCCTTTTTGACCTCACGGGGCTGGGCGGCCCCTAGCACTGGATGGAGCTGAGCCTTCCACCTGCGGCTCCCACGGCCCCTCAGCAGGACTCCAAAGTGCCTCCTAGGCCAGGGCCTCAACCCAGTCTGCATTTGGGGCGACCCCCAGCTCCCAAAGGAGACAAAGTTGGTGAAATTCTCCGCCCATTCTGACACCCTGGCCCGGACCCCCGATTTTCATTCTCTACCCAAAGATCTTTGGGGATCCCAGCACGGTCCCCTTGGAGAGATGTGACAACTCCCGAGGGAGGAACAAGGAATAAACTGAAACAGGCCCACGTCTGTGGGAAGTGTGGGCGTGGACAACAGACAAAATGAAAGAAAATGTGGGTGTTTGGTTTCGATTCTAAGGGTCTCAGGAAGAAACCAGCTTTTAAAAAATTTCTTTCTAAAACATTGTCTTAAATTACAAATGTAAAACACATGAGACAAAGGACGGCCTACGAAAACGAAAAGAGAAGCCAGCCAGAAGGTTCTAATGTTCAGAAGTAGCTGCTATTAATATTCTGATTCTTTGAAAGCGCTTCTACACATACATGATCACATTTGAGTGACGGCGTCCCTTTGAGTTTATTGCACTCTAAACCACGTATTATTTTACACTGCTTATTAAATGTGATAATACAATGTTATCGGAGATTTTATAGACCTGTGTGTTTGGACTGAACCATCCTCTCAAGAAGGAGAATCCTGATTCACAAACGCCCTCTGTCCTGCTGCATCCCCCGACTGGGTTTGGGTTTGTGCGGAGTGGAGGGATGGAAGGAAGCACACGTATCCGGTGGTGACCCATTGTTCAGCCCCCTTAATGTCAGCAATCCTGAAGTCCCAAAAAACATTTGAGTAGGTGGTTCCTTTTAGAGATTAGTAACTAGGTTTTGATTCTGGGTGAACATGCAGAGACAAAAATTGGACCAAATATATATATATATATATATATTTGTATTCCAGATTAGACATCTGTGTCGATAGGTAATTTACCGAATCGCGTTAGTTCCACATACTGTTAGTAAAGCTTCAGAAGGTATTTTTGGTATTTTAACTGTGATCCCATTAGGTTTGTATTGAAAATAACAGGATCCTTTTAAGAGAATTTGACATTCTTACAGCATGATCTTCCGGCCCAAGGACAAGCTATATCACACCATTTATCCTGTCTTTGTTTAGATCCGTCAGTAGAGTTAAAACTTTTCTTTCAAGTGCCATGCATTGCTTGTCAATTTTATTTTTAGATTGTTTTAAATGACAGAAGCCATTGTATAGAATTTTTAGCCCGTCATATATCCCAGATGTTTATTTTAGTACGTAGATTTAATTCTTTGGTTTTACCAGCTGACCGTGGACCCAGCGACTCCACAGAACTCTGTCATCTCTAACATTGTCACATACGCTTCTCCGATCTCTGGGTACACGGTCATACCGTGGATGAGACAATCCTGCTTCCTTCTGCTAATATATACAGCACATGCTTCTTTCCCTCCCCAGAAGCACTGGCCAGCCTTTCCAGAACAGTGTTAGGTACCCGGGAGGATAATAGACATCCTTGCTTTGTTCCCAAATTTAACTGCTCTGCTGTGTGAGTTTCACCATTAACTGTGATGCTGGCTTTTCATTTAAGATATAAGTATTTATAACATCAAGAAATTACCTTCTATCCAAAATTAATAAGAATCGTATTTACTGTTTAATCAGAAGTAGATGTTGAATTTTTAAAATATCTCTCTGTTACCCTTTAACTTAATAGGGTGAATGACTTTAATAGACCCTCTAATAATGAACAATTTCTGCAACTCTACCTGCCTGTGAAGTTTATTAATATCCTGCTAAATTCCATTTGATGGCTTCTTATGTAAGACTTTTGCATAGATATTTATAAAGCTTTGGTATTAATGCTGCGTTGGTTTCTTATGAAGTGTAGTGACTATCCTTATTCTCAAGTCTGCAATGTCAGTTTTATTTTCTTCTTTCTTTGACCTCAAAGTTGACTTAAGCAGGGTTTTATTTTTTTATTTGAGAGAGAGAGAGAGAGAGAGAGAGAGAGAGAGAACTCATGTGAGAAGGAGAGAGGGGCAGGGAAGGGAGAGACTGAGAGAGAGAGAATCTAAGCAGGCTCCACACTCAGCACAGAGCCCGACATGGGGCTTGATCCCACCACCCTGAGATCATGACCTGAGCCAAAATCAAGAGTCAGACGCTCAATCGACTGAGCCACCCAGGTGCCTCTAAAGCAGAACTTTTACCTCATGAAAGGATTTTTTTTCTCCTAATTTTGTGATTTCTAAAATAATTGTTTATAATTTTTAATTCATAAAATTTTATTATTTTTAAAGATTTCCTTTGGGACCTAAAACATGATCGGTTTTTGTAGATCGTCTGCAAGTACTTAACAGAAAGTGAGTTCTCCGTTCCCAGGATCCAGAGTTTTAGGGACTCCTTCCTCGTCCTATCACTCAGGTCCCACGCATCCTTGTCTTTATCGGCCTGATCTGCCGTGGGCCCACAGGCTCCTAGCTGCACCGAAGTCCCTTTCTATTTCCTGCCACCCACGTGTCAGCGTGTGGATGCCACGGTCTTTAACTCCAGAGGTTCCCGAGCTTAGAGCTTTTCCGTCCACGGCGGGCTTTTCCGTTGGCCCCAGGAGCTCCTGCCTTGATGAACCTCTGTGGTTTCTCCATCTCTAACCTTCCGAGTCACCTGCCTTTACATCTGTCCCTTGCATGTAATGTATAGAATGTATGGTTGAGCTTTGGTTTTGTACCAAATACAGAATTCTTCTCTTCGTGTTATGACACGCTTGCTCTATGTTATATTTTCTCTTCCTCTTCTTTCTCCCCTCATTTTTCGTTGTGTTTTATTTTCCTTCCTCTATTTTGTAGTTCAGGTGCAGAGTTCCTCATGCAGGGCTCACTCCCAGGGTTGGTCATGCCAGTTTTCTTTATCTATAGCCTGTGTCTTTAGTTTCTCCCCGCCCTTCCCCAGCCTGCAACCATTCTAATGTATTTGAGGTGTTCCCTTCATTTATATGTAGTATTTTCTGTGAACCTAAATTTTTTATTCACATGAAGTATGACGCCGTGTTTCACTTGGTGCCTTTGTTGCTCTGTCCATGTTACTGTGTGTATGCCCAGTCCCCACTCTTAACTTCTGCACATTGCCCCACCCACTTTCTTTATCCAGTCCCCCAGTGATGGACACCCACATTACCCCCAACTTGTCACTGCGACAAACTCTGACAAACTCCAACAAGCTCCGTCTTTCCTGTCCTGCCTTGGGCCGTGTGAGAATTTCTCTGGATACATACCCAGGAGTGGGACTCAAGCCATAAGAAAGGCTGGGTGGTCCTCCACATTGTGACTGCTCCCAACAGCGCATGAACATTCCCTAGCCTGACATTCCAGGCAATGCTTGGCATTATTTAGTGTTTTAATTTTGCCAGCCCAATGCACATAAAGACAGATCTCATATGCTTTTGTTTCCATTTTTCTAATTATCAGTAAGGATTTTGCACATACTCATTAGCCTTTTGGGCTTCCTCTTCTGTGAAATAACTGTTTTCCCATTTCTATAATATTATTTTTTTTCCTTTTCCTTTTCCTTTCTTTCTTTCTTTAATTTAATTTTAGAGAAAGAGAGTGCAAGCAGGGGAAGGGGCAGAGGGAGAAAGAGAATCTTAAGCAGGCTCCATGCTGGCACTGAGCCCAATGCTGGGCTTGATCCCATGACCCCAGGATCATGACCTGAGCCGAAATCAAGAGTTGGACGCTCAACTGACTGAGCCACCGAGGTGCCCCATTTTTGTCTTTTTCTACTTGATATCCATGAGCTACTGCTTTCTTTAAACAAGTCCTCTGCTTGCTCTAGATTTTGCAAATATTACCTCCCATTCTGTTGCCTGTCAGCTTTGTCCACACTGTCTTTTACTGAGAAGGATTTTTTGTTTTTATGCAAACTCATTAATTTTTCATCTTTTAATTTGTGTTTGTTTATGAAGTCCTTTCCAACCCTGAAGTCACAATGAAAACCTCTTAGATGATCTTCCCTTGAATTTATAGTTTGGCTTTTTATGGGTTAGGTCTTTTAGAACCCACTTTTACATTTAATATTAGGTCTAGGTCCAATTTTTTTTCTCCAGAGAGTAAGGCAGTTTTCCCAATATTATGTACTAAAGAGGCTGCGCATTCCCATTATTTTGTGGTGTCAATTTTCAGTTTCTATACATGCATCAGGCCTAATGATGATCTTTTCATTTTGTTCCATTATTTTGCTTCATTTTGCACATTTATTATACTGATGTTATTGCTCTAGCCTTTTAATATATGTTAATATCTATTAACATGAGACCCTTCATTGTTCTTCCTTATCAAAATTAATTTTTTGTCAAATAGTTTTATCGAAGTCTTTTAGAGATTTTTATTATTCTATAAACATTGTAGAGTAAGTGATAATAAGTATATTGAATTGCTCAAACTATGCAGATGGGATTTTTATTGGGATTTTACTGAATTTATAGATCAGTTGGAGAGAGGCAGGGATGGTGAGCCCTCCCACATCCCCAGTCAGTTCAGCTGCCTGGCCTGTTTGGTAAATAGAGCAAGTCAGCTCACTCTAGTACCTGCCACGGTAGCTTTCCACCTGACAAATGATTTCTTCCCTTGGAGGAGGCCACCTGAGGCATTTGCAATGGTTATTCACTGTGCTTAGAGCCATACCAACTCTCCAGCCCTGTCACATAATCACAGGAAACTTGGTCACCTTCTCTGTTCCACAGGACACCATACTGGTCCACAGAGACCCACCAGCTGGCCACAGAGGCCACAGAGGAATGGTTCCTGACACCATGTGAAAAACAATGGGGAGCCACAATTCACAAACCTAGACAATTACAGGAGAGAGAGAGACACACGGTAGACTACACCAGAGAGGGGCAGTGTCATGGAGACACCCGAGACACCTGCGTTTGAGATAAGTATGGAAACAGGAGGAGAAAGAGATTTATGACCCTCAGGAGTGTCCTTCACATGAGGGTTATACTCCCCCCTCGCATCTACCCAATGACCCCGCAGGCATGTGTCCAGTGATGTCACTGTATTGCCCACCCTCACCCTCCTGGGGAAATCAGTGTTCCTGAAGTGATTTCCAACATCTGAGGGTCACATGTTCCAAGCAAGGAGGTAAGATTCTGCCCCTTCCTCAGAAATATGCTCAAAATTGACTCTGATTTTGTGTAGTGGACACTGTGATGTGCCACCCAGCTCCCATGTCAGAAGGCGGGATCTATTCCCCCTGTTGTTGAGATTTCTACCGACAGAGTAGCTGGCTCCGTCATCAGCCCTCTTGGGAAAGTGCCTTGGCCATGTCATTCAGGACCCCCGTCCTTTCCCATAGCAGTGCATCCGGTGGCGGGTCAACATGCGGTGGAAGAGCAGGGCTCCTTCACCCCAACTCAGGGCCACTCTGAGAGACCGTCTCAGCCTCAAGATGTCTGTGGGGTTGACAGAGACCTTCATGGAGATGTTTCCAAGACCGGCTTCAGCTCCTGCCTCTGCACAAGCTTGCTCCCTTCCCATAGCAATTCTTCATCCTGAGAGCACTCCCTAAAATTTCCTGCATGTTCATTTCCATGTCAGGGTCTGCTCCCCAGGAGACCCACCCTATGATATCTGTGATCCCCATGTCTACGGTAATCACTGTCCCTCCCAACCTCTCCCCACAGACCCCTCCCCAGATCAGGGGAAGCCTGGTCTCTTTAGTGGCTGTGGTGGCAGGGGATGCCATGTGCTCCTGGTGCAGAGCAGCAGAGAGAAGTTCCTAGAAGGAGCGCCCCCTATTTCCGGAGGGTGAAGCGTTGATCCCTGTTGAGAGGCAGAGTGATGCTGCACATCCCACCACGCTATTTATGGCGGGCAGGTAAATATCACCAATGGAAGTACACTCCCATTCATTCATCTCAACCAGCAATTCCCATACCAGGGTCAGTGCCCTGGGAGGGGGGGTCGTGAGAACATTTCAGTGAGGACCCAGAGACGGGTCCTACAGATTGCAATTAGCTACGCGATGTGGCGGGCCCGTGAGAGGCTATCTCCCTAGTGCTACTGCTGTTATAGACGGTGACAGGAAGGAGGATATTGAAGGCATGGGAAGATCACCATGTGGAACCTATGGACACCCAGGACTCAGGGTGGTTGTAGAGAAGAGTGATCGCTCTGGGTGCAGGGTCAGATCTGTGGGTGTTGCATGTTAGGAATTGACCTACCGTAACCGTAGAGGCGGGGTATTTATGGAAGCAGCAGGGGCCTCGTCCAATGGCTCCTTTGTCTCTGCCATGTCCGTGTCATAACCCTCAGGGCTCCCAGAATGTAGAATGACATGGGGACATGGCAAGACCTGCAGAGGCTCACCCACAACCCTGCATCGTGAGCACATTACTCTGGGAACATCGCCACATCTTTTGGAGGAAGAGCATCCTTCACCATCTCTCTCACCACAGAGCATCCCGGGAACTACCTCCTGTGAGGTTGACAATGACCCCAGGACCAAGTGTAGTGAGGCAGTTGTTGAGGGAGGGCATCAAGAGGACGTGATCACTGGGTGACCCGTGGGGCTGGGGCTGGGGGTGGGGAGTGATGGTTCCTCTGCGACCGAGCAGGAGGTAGAGAAAATTAGCAACAGGGCTGCCCGACCAATGCTCAGGGGAGGTCAAGGTACTCATTCCCTCGCAGACTGGATAACTCCACTCTGCAGAGGGGCTTGTCCGGGGAGGAGCACTTCCCTGGAAATCTGTAGAGGAAGCGTGACAAATTCTTAGGGAGTTGGGAGCGGGACAGGACATCTACAGACTGTCTTTGAAGGCCCCGATGAGGGCACATCCACGACAGGAATGAAAGCCAGGATTCTCCAGTCCTGCCTAGCACCTGGTGTGGGACCCTGACACCCATGCTGAGTCCCGTCCTGGGACAGGACACGTATCATGCTGAGCAACCATTGCTGATCTGGGAAGACTGACAAATCCCAGGAACAGGTGAGGGAGCTCAGAAAGCCAAGCTGCCTTCCCAATCAGGTATTAAGTGTCCGGTAAAAATCACGTGGAAGTAAATGTGGTTTGACCTCATTGCTGCGGGGACCCCACCTAGACAGACAGACTCACAACCTAACCCTGTGTTGCTCGGCCTATGGGAAGCCTTCCAGCTCAGCCCTGTCCCCCTGCCCCTTCCTTCCCTGCATCTCCCAGGCAGGGCTGCCATTGGAGTTAGAAGTGTCCGTGACCCTGGAAGGTATAGCTTGGGCATTGGGGTAGAGATAACAGAAGAGGATATTGCCCCAGGGACTTTTGTCCCTGCTCTGGAAGGGGCAGAAGCCCATTACACCCCAGAGAGCAGCAGCTCCGAGCAGGGGGCACAGTCCTCCTCCCGGTCGAGCTTCTCTTGAAGGAACAGCGCATGATGGAGAGCACTTCCTGTCAAGGGTGGGGCGAGAATGCATCCCAGCGACCCACCTCTGCCACGGCTCAGACCCCCGCTGTGACTGAGTGACATGCCTCTTTGGGGCAGAGGCACACCCTGCCCACCAGTCCACTGTCTCCAGGAATGTGGTGCCACCAGGTCCCGTGGAGAATGTAGGTCCCCCCGGGGGCCCCTGCCCTGTCCCGGTGCCAGTCCCTGAAGCCTGTATGGAGGGAGTGGGGAAATGCCCACTGATGCCTGGTGTACAGTTGAGACTATCCATCCACCAGGACTGTGGTCACTATTCAGCCCAACACTGACACCGTCTGGATAAAAACAGGAACGAGCCACAGCAGCCTGAGGGGCTGAGCTCAGAGCAGTCTGGCTGCTGACCACTGGCCATTAGCCTTCTCCACAGACAGTTGAGTTGTTCTAAAGGGATGAACTCCGTAGTGGCTAATCCTGAGTGGACCCTTATGCGATCAGGACATGGGAGGACATCTGAGTTTGCCTACAAGACCCTGAGGTGGACCTCCCAGTCTTCCACGTCTGGAAGCATCTTATGGACCGGGAAAGTTTGGGTGAAGCCGGCTGCACTGGCCTCACAAAGCAAGGCATATTTAGAACAGTCATTCAGAGGGAGAGGCCAGTCAGTCTGCCAACCCTTCACAGGTTGGGAGCTCTGGTGTTGGGAGCTCAGGTTGGGAGTTTTGGCAGTGGCCTTGGGTGTTGTTCAGAACACACACAACATGCTGTGACTGCGTTTACCAGGTCGTCGTATTTCAAGGGCAGTCGGCATCCTTGGCAGTGTGCCACACCAGCTGGGTACCACGGTAGCTACTATTTCTATGCATCCAGTATGCTGTATGTACTAAAAGGTCAGTTGTTAGGGCTCGTTCCCAAGCCAGGGCATCGCCTCCCTGATTGCCAGGGGTGTCAGTGCCTCATGCACCCATCTCCATGCAAACCAGGCCATTAGGGGGTTAGAGAACCTGAGTCCCACGTATGGATGCCTTTGTCAATTAGACAGTGATGGGGAGCCCATTTAAAGGTCATGATGTACAAGACTGAGCAAAGGAACATGACATTGAATGGAGGCCCCGTCTCCCCTATTATCCGCAAGCAACAGGGTTCATGGAAAGGAAGAATGGAATAGTGAAGCAGCAGATTAAATTTCCAACAAGTAAAGTCACCTTGGCTGGATGGACTAAAGAGCGGGACCCTTGCTGAGACCCCCAACACCGTAAAGGTATGGAAGTTGCAGGAAATAGCCATCGCCTCAGCTCCAACTGAGAATCAATGCGCTATGCTGCTGAGAACCGCAAGCCCCACACCCAGGAGAGGAGTCATCTGCTGGAATTTGCAATCAGGCCTCCTGCTGGGATGGGTGAGTCACATCCCATCCCCAGGGTGAGGGGAAACGACTCAGTCTCCCTTGGATTCCATCCTCCTGCTACAAGCGGGACCCGCTGAAATGCCCCATACCTAGAATGGAATGTGCACCATTGGAAGAGAGGAGAAGGTGGGGGGGCCTGGCCTGGCATATCCCCCCCAAGTCCATCCCCTGGTGGCTGACAGTGCCTCCGCCCCCAACCAGACAACATGTATGGTATGGACAACCAGGTCAAGTTCCTAACATCACAACCTCCCTCTCCTCAAAGCCAATGTTGGAGAAGTGTTCTGTTTACCACTGATACGGTCGTCTGTCCATCATCTTGTTCCCTCCATTGGCCTGGAAGATATTATAGCACATACGACCCCTTCCTAAATTCACCCAGAAAAACTTAAATGATAACCCACAAACCCTGTCCTTACTGACCACGGAAATGACTCTAACGAGAACGGCTGTCCTCCAGAGAAGGATGGACGCTCTTACTACATCGGAAGGAGGCAGCGGTGCCGTCATCCCAGCAGAATGTTGTGTTTATACCCGATGAGCGTGCTAAGGTTGCATCTTCGCTGAATCACATGAGGACACAAATGAGCGCCCTGAGCAGTTGGACCCCAGGCTCCAGGACTCAATAAACCAGCGGCTCAGATCATGGGGCTCTTGGTGGAAAAAGCTCTCACTGTTTATCTTCATCAGTGTTTTCTCCTCCAAGTGTCTGCATTCTTGCTGAGGCATCAGCCTGCACCGGAGATGGATAGCCACCAGAGAAGCCACCTCCAAACTGGTGAAACCCCTTGCTGGTGGCCCAAGGCCCCTGCTAGAAGGAGGCGTGGTGTGAGATTATAAATGCTGGTCAAGTATTGGGCGATGTCATCACAGAGATGTGACGTGGGTTGACCCATGAGCTGGACCCAGGCGATCGAGGCACCTCACCTCCTCTGTCCTGGGAATGTGGGTTCTGCTTGCCTTCCCTGCTCCCAGAGGCTACCCCAAGGACACAGCCTTGACATAGTGATGTGACATTGAGAGCATCTGCTGGTGTATGGGACTGAACCCCATCAAGGCCTCTATATGAACATCTAAGATGCTGTGGGGCAGGTGCAGGGACCTCCTCGTCTTCCAGATGCCCAGGACAAGCCTCGTAAGTGAGTTTTCCTTCCTTATTAAACCTGATGCCTATGGATTTGGAGTGGCCACCTCTTTCCTGGGTCTCCCCCTGCCCTCAGTGTATGGGGCCGGTTTCAGATTACACACCAGAAGCTCCCAAAGAGGTGGTGAATCAACAGCAGTGACACTCTTGGTCACTGGCTGTCTGATCCAGAGCCGCGAGCCACAGGCCACTGACACACAATTCCTACCCTTGTGGCTCAGAGCTCTGACTCATCCCGGAGCATATGATAGTCCCTGTGCTTGGTTACCTGGGTGTGGGACACTCCAGAAAGGATCTCTCCCATAGTGATTCTCAAAAAACTCTGGTGGCCATGCCTCCTGTGTCATTGGGTCTCAGGACACAGACCCAGCGGGCAATATATAGAATTAGAAATTTTATTGTAGGGATTTGGCAATGCACAACCATGGAAGCGAGAGACTGGCTGGTTACCCTTCTGCGTCTGGTGCGGCCACCGGAGGTCCACAGAGCAGGCGGTCAGGGGTCCCTGCGAGAGTGAGCGGAGCCCACGAGGATGACACCTGCATCCACCTCCCAGCACCTCCGGCCGGCCACTTCGATGATGGGGGTCCATGCACCCCTGAGCCAAGGGTGGACCCGGCACAGGAGTCAGGGCAGCTGGGGGAGAAGATCCCAGGGAGCCAGTGGAGGGAGAACCGGAACAGGACCTCGGTGCTGCTGCAGCTCTCCCAGCCCCCCATACTTCTCCTCCTCCTCCTCCCAAATCCTGCGCACACGTCCCCTGCGGCTTGGCTGCAAGCTTGCAGGACAAGAGGGTGGGGGAACGGAGCTCCTGACACAACACAACCTCCCACACTCCCGTCCTAGCCCGCTGTCCTCGGACCTGGGATGTGACAGCGACATCGCGGGGTCTGTTAGCCAGGCCGACTTGGGGTAAAAACCCACTGCACCAGCTGCGTGTCTTCAGGACAGTGACCTAAGCTTGCAGGGTCCTTCTGCTCCTTCTTTGGTGACGTGGGCACTCCTGCTCTGCTAAGGCGGGGGGCTGGGCGAGATTGTGAAGAGGCGGCCGATCCCACCAGGCATCTGGGTTCTCCTTCTTTTCCAGGGACTCCTGACTCTCCTAGAAGCCACTGGGGTAAAGATTAGATGATGCCCTTGTTACGTAACCCATGCGTGTCACCCCTTCCTCCTGATGATGTCTCAGGGCTTCGCTACAGCCTGAGGACAGAGGGAGGGCAGGTCCTGGATCCTACAGGAGTCCCGCCCCAGCCGTGGGCTTTCCAAATGCAGGGCTCAAGCCGAGCATCTCGGGGGCTCCCGTGGCCCCTGGACGTCCCGCCGTGGCTGCACCCTCACCGCCTGGGGCATCTAGACCCACAGTCCCTTCTTGCTGGCCTCTGGTGGACGCATCTCTCCTGGGACTGCTGGTTCTCAACCCTGGGAGGAACCTTAAAAAGTGCGGACACCCGGGGCCCTACCTCCCAATTCTCTAAGCGTCTGGGTGATGCCTGGAAATCAAGATTTTTAAATTCACACTATTTCCCTGGTGATTGTAATATTCAGACAAGCTGACACTACCCCCAGTGAGATCTTACAGGTCCCCCCAGTGACTCCTGACCCTGGGAAGGGGCCGTGGCCTCATTCACTGAGACCAACCCGTGTGTGGCGGCTGATGCTCAGCTTGTCCAGGAGAGAGAGTGAGGGGAAGATCATATCTGGTCTCGCAGTAGTTTGCTAGAATTGCCACAACAAAGAGCCACCACCAGGGGCTTCTGCAACAGAAATTAGTCTTCTCTCCACGCTGGAGGCTGGAAGTCCTGAGATCCAGCCTCTGTGCTGGATCCGCTCACCGCGTCTTCTTTCTGGGTGACCGTAAGTGCCGGGGCTGCTGCCCTGAACACACCCGCCTGCTCCCCACGCAGAAGCACAAGGCAGGCACTGCGGACAGATTCTCGTCCCTCCTGACTCTGCGAGCAGCACACACTCAGAGGGCACCTAACTGTCTGCTGGGACATGCAGAGCCGACTCATCGATGGCCAGCCATTTGGAGGGGCTGCTATGGGAATGACTATGACACTGTGCCCAGCGGAAGGGACAGAGGGACAGAGACGGGTCAGACAAGAGCTTCACAGTCTGGTGTGACACACGCGCACGGAAGAGTCCTCTTAAGCCCCGTGTTCTGATGGAAGTGTGATCGGTTGTCACAGGCGGCAGATGGCCGTGATGTTCATAGAACTACCAGGAGGAGCCTCTCAGGGGGCTCCGCGTGTGCCCGCCCACGATGAGCACCCCGACCAGCCGTGATGGGCACCCCGACCAGCCCATGATGGGCACCCCAACCAGCCCATGATGGGCACCCCGACCAGCCCGTGATGGGCACCCCGACCAGCCCGTGATGGGCACCCAGACCAGCCTGTGATGGGCACCCGGACCAGCCCGTGATGGGCACCCCGACCAGCCATGATGGGCACCCGGACCAGCCGTGATGGGCACCCCGACCAGCATGACTCATTTGGGCATCAGAGCAGCCCTGTCCACGTTACAGAGTAAGAAATTCGTAACCTCTCAGAGCTTGAGATGGTGGGGAGGGCTCCCGCTGTGGTCTCCCCGCCGTGGTCACCACTCCTCACAAGGCACATTTAAACTGGGCAGAACTGGGGCGTCTGGGTGGCTCAGTCAGTGAAACATCCAACTATTGATTTTGGTTCAGATCATGGTCTCACGGTTCGTGGGTTTGAGCCCCGTGTCGGGCTCTGTGCTGACAGTGTGGAGTCTGCTTGGGATTCTCTCTCTCTCTCTCTCTCTCTCTCTGTCCCTCCCCAACTTGTGCTCTGTCTCTGTCTTTCAAAATAAATAAATAAACTTTAAAGACTTTCCAACTGGGCAGAATAAGGGAAAGTCCAGTAGACAGGAAACTGAGGCCAGAATACTGCCACTCGGGATTGGAGGGAGAAGCCACGGAAATATGACAAATCACGGTGTGTTCGGAGAGTACTGTGGAATGCACTGTGTCCCCAAATTCATACGTTCACGCCGTGCACCACCCCCTCCAGTGTGACCATCTTTGGAGGCCAGACCTTTAAGGAGGTGATGGAGTTAAATGGAGGTCAGAAGGGTGGGCCCTGAGCGATGGGCCTGGGGTCCTTACAAGACCCCGGCGTGTGCTCGCACAGAGGGGTGGCCACGTGGGGGCAGGAGAGGCGGTGGCCGTGCACAGGCCAGGAAGAGAAACCCCACCGGAAACCAACCTGCCGGCCCCTGATCTCGCACGTCCAGCCTCCAGAGGTGTGAGGACAGGAGTACCTGTCGCGTGAGCCCCCGCTGCGGCTCTCCACACGGCAGCCTGAGCCCAGCCGTGCAAGGGCAGCACACGGATCGAGGCAGAGTCTGGGAAGAAAGTGGGAGCCTGACTGTAAGGGACACTGTGTGATCCTGTGAGAGTTGTCACTGTGGGTGACGGGAAGCGGGTGGGGGGCCGAGGAACGCTGGCCGTCCCCTAGCACGAACGCAACCCCTGCTGCGTGCACAGCCGAGAGTCTGAGGGGGTCGGGGCCACTGAAGGGACACTGTCCCAGGCCTGGGGCGGGCGCCGCCGCGTCCGCGCGCCCTGACGGTTCACATACCCTGACCCACGGTTGAGCACGGGAGGACGGCCCCGGCCCAGCACGAGCCGGAGACACGCTGGTCTGCTGAGCACGGGGGCGGCCGAGCGAGTCACCAGGGTAGCTTTGGGACGGGCCAGCACACAGTGGGCGCTCTGGTGCCATCTCATCACTGAGGAGCCCGGCGTCCTGGACTCAAGCAAAGCAACTGAGCCAGCGGGTGTGGGAGGCGCCCTGGGGGGATCAGGCCCCTCTGAGAAGTTCGTGCCCAACCTTCATGACACAAGGGAGACGCCGGTGCCTTTTCCGGAACTGCAGCACCCGGAAAGACCATCATCCTGCCCCCCTCTTGCTCACACAGGTGTCACCCCAGAGCCTGGTGCTGCTTCCGGCCCCCATTCCGAGAGCGGTACGGTGTCGCGTCAGATCGGGTTCAGACCACCCGGGGGCTGTGGACACTGCGGCCCGAGCTGCTGTCTGCACGTTCAAGGTCTCCCACGTGGGCTGGCCGTCCTTCAGAAAGAGACTCCAGCGTCACCGCTAGCTGGGCCGCGAGAGCCAGGACCCAGGGGTCCTCCTTAGGACACCGTCCTGCTCCAGTGCATCACTGCTGAGGGTTCCTTGGCCAAAGAGCCAGCGGCGGTGGACATCCGGCCACCGTCAAGGGCCTTCGGCAGGTCTGATCCCCTCCTTGTCTAGATGAACAGCACTGAGGGCCCGAGTCACTGGCCCAACTCACCTGCTTGGTGGGGACAGAGCCACCAGCTTCTGCAGCAGCCCGGATTTGTGTCCAGCATTTAGGATACTTCGGCTGTCGAATTTGGGGTGTCTTTCCCATCCAGACTGCGAGCTCCGTACAGGGGTGATCACTGCTGCCTTCGCCGCACCTTCCCAGCCCCGGAACAGCCAAGCGCCGGATAAATATTTGTTGCTGACTCACAAGTGTGAGCCTCGTGAGGACGGGAATAACGGGCAGCTGATGGGTGCACTTTCCCGTGAGAGCTGTTTCAACCTCGGAATAGCCCCCAGTCGCCTTTCCGATTCTTCTCTTGCTCAGAGAAGCCAGCGCAGCCCAGAGAGACAAAGCAAGTTGCCAGCATCACACAGGAAGGGGCATCCCCGGGTCTGAAACCCTGGTAGTGCCCTTCGTTTCCCACTGTCTGCTTCCCACACAACCTGCTTCTTCCTCCGCCTCCCGGGGGTCCCCAGCCTAGAGGGTGCCAACACCGGGACGACACCCCACCTGCCCTGCCTCTCAGGAGCCAGGCCTGCAGCCTCGAGCCCAGGTCCACGACAGCTCCTGCTCTGGCAGCAGGCGCCCAGCCAGCGGCACCACCCAGGTGCACGTCCTCACAGCCCCAATAAAGCGCCCCCCCACCCCCCGTGGCTGACTGTTCCCAGAGAGCCGGGCCTGTAGGGAGAGAGTGTCCCCTGCTGAGAGGGGCCAGCTCTCGCTGTGCTGCAGGGACAGCGGTGGGAAGGGTTAGGCCAGCACCAGCCCTCTGGACGCTTCTCCTCCTGCGGCTGCATGCAGGTCAAGTTCAAGGCCAAGCCAGGCGAGACCTGAGGTTACTGAACAATGTGCACCTTTACACTGTGTGTCCTGCAGCTGAGGTGCCCCCTTGGCCATCGGCAGCCTCTTCCTGGCCCTCCCACCACGGGGCCCTTGTTGAAAGGCCCCGCACAGATGCGTCGGCTGGCGCTGAGTGTCCTTGTCCCTGGAGATGATGGTCTGCTGGCTGGGGGGCAGGGCGGGCTGCCAGGGTCTCCTGTGAGTGGGGGGTCGCACAGAGCCGCGCACTGAGCCGCCTTGTGAATCCCGTGGGCAGGAGGGTGTTGGGGGAGCCCGGTGACAGCCATGAAGGCCACCGCCGGATCTCCGGCAAGATACAACCCGCCCCAAAGAGCACAGTCAGCTGACAGCCTCTAGCAGCTGCACCTTCAGGACCCCTTGTCACAGGGGGACCCGAGGCACCTCCCCACGGGCGGCTGCAGCCACAGCCGGGGCGTGTGAGCCTCGGCCCCAGCTCCACACCTCAGGACACTTGAAGACATTGCCTGTTGGTGTCTCTGGTTCTTGCACACAGTGAGAGTGCTTGCCTCCGGCCGAGGAGGTGAGGGATGGGGTGTGACAGTCAGGGGAAGGCGCCGTTGCTATTTATACTCCAGTGTGTAAAGCAGTGGGAAATCTTAGTCCCAAAGGTGCCGCAGGTGAGGGGAGATGCTTCGGTCCACGTGGGCAGCGTGAAGTCTACCCTCTGGGCAGTACGGTGCAGCAGAAAGGTCTGCAGAGGTGTGCGTGTGTGTGTGCGTGTGTGTGAGTGTGATTGAGTGTGTGCATGCGTGTCTGAGAGTGTGTGTGAGTGACTGAGAGTGTGTGTGAGTGTGTGTGTGACTGTGAGTGTGAGTGTGTGATTGTGTATGCCTGAACGTGTGTGCCTGAGAGAGTTATGTGGGTGTGTGTGAATGTGTGTCTAAGTGTGTGTGAATGTGTGTGACTGAGAGTGTGTGTCTGAGTGTGTCTGAATGTGTGAGTGTGTGTGTGTGTGAGTTTGTGTGTGTGTGTGTGGTCGGCCGGGGGGAACCCACAGTCAGGGCCCTCCGGGAAGGGCAGAGCCCAGGGGACTCGGGAGGAGGGGCTTGTGGAAAGGAGAGGGAAGCAGAGGACGGAGCTCTGGGTGCAGCGCCTGGCGAGGTAAAGCCCGACACCGAGCCTGAGCTGAAGTCCCGTTAACGCTCGAAAGACTTTTAACTGCATTTTTAACTGCTCTTCCTCGAAATGTGACTTGGTCCGTGACTGGCCCAAACAGTAGCATTCGGTCACATTTTGTGCGGCTACCCCCTCCCTCGTGCCCTGAGGACTCACACTCAGCCGGGGGTCCTTCCCGGGGCCCTGCTCCCAGACCGGGTGTGCTCAGCTGTGAAGACCTAGCTCAGTGACCCCGGTGACACTGAAACAGCCTGGTGTGGAGGGCGCGATTCAGTCCGGGTAGATGTGTGCACAACCGTTTCTGGGCTGCCTACCTTCACACAGGGTAGACAAGCATTTATGGAGCATCTGCTGAATGCCGGACGCTGGAAACTCAATGCTCCGTTCCCGGGTCTCTGATCAATGGGCCACGCCCTGGAGGCAGAGCCCGTCCTGTGCCCCTTGATCAGGATTCCCAACGGACGGGAGAGTTGACGGAGTCGAGCTCATTCCAGGGTCCTTTCCAGGACTCAGCCTTCTCTCTGCCTTGTGGCCGAAGGAGGTTCCTGAAAGCCTTCTAAGGGATGTGATGATGCCTTGCTTACTGAAAACCAAAGAGCTAGCGCCTGAGGTTATCAGATGGATGTTCAGTGTAACATTGTATCGGGTCTGCCAGGGGACTGATTAAATACTTCGCCACACGTCCATACGGTGGCGTACCTAGCTGTTTACCAATATTTGTGCCGCTCGGGATAAAGACGTCCATCCCACTAAAGGACAAGCAACAAGGCACATTCAAGTCCCCCAACCTTTCTTAAAACACTTAACAGCAATGAAGAAATCCAAAAGCTTACAAAGGAGGAAGCAGCAGCAACGGTGCTTGCTAAACTGGGCGGTTCTAAAAATACTGGTTTGTGAAATGGTCACGCACACAAGAGAACAGAAAGAGAAAAGTGTGAGGAGAAATAAAATGCATTAAAAAAAAAAAAAGCAGATCTGTATGTGATGACAAAGAAATGTGCCCAGGATATAATGTTTTGCTTAGCAGGGAAAGCAAATGGTAGAACAGTACGTCTAGAATAATCCCATTTGCTTAATTAAATTATATATGTCGACCGACTTTAAATTGCAGCCCGAGCCCCAAAGCTGAAAGCACTGGGTGTTTAAGACCCTACATTCTTTTTTAAATGTTTATTTATTTTTGTTTTGAGAAAGAGAGGACAAGCAGGGGAGCTGCAGAGAGAGAGAATCCCAAGCGGGCTCCACACTGTCAGCGCGGAGCCTGATGTGGGGCTCAAACTCACGAACCGTGAGATCATGACCTGAGCGGAAAACAAGAGTCGGACACTCAAGCGACTGAGCCCCCAGGCGCCCCGGGCCCTACATTCTAAGGGGAGGTGCTGAACACAGCTGGCTGAACTTTCGAGAAGGCGGCAGACCTTGCCCTTCAGCCCACACGCAGCCGGGCCCCAGCCCGACACGGGGAGACCAGAACCTGAAAGGGGGGTTCAGAGGACTCCTGGGAGTCGGGGCCTGTGATGCTTCTCTTTCCCCCAAAAACCAGCCAACAGATGAAAGGCCCAAGAGGGTACGTCACAGGATTGGGGGGCCCCCCAGGACCAGGAGCCCGGCTGCTCACCTCCCAGCTGAGCCCTGGCCGACCGTGACCGGCTTGCCTGGGTGCCCGCGGCCGGATGGGCCAGCGCCCTGGGAGAGCCCCCGCTCCCTGCTGTGGGGGTGCAGGGGGAGCAGGAGAGGGGCCGGCAGTGGGCACCCCACACCTCTGCCACTCAGTGGGGCGCCGATGTTTCCTCTGGTTTCCCAGGAGCCCAGCAGACACTGTGGAAAGTCGCCCCATTGGAACCATTCTGACGAGATCCCACCCAAGAAGGCTGCCTGGAGGGGGGGCAAGGGGAGGGTCCCCAGAAATCAGCCGGCCAGAAACTGGACAGTGCGGGCCCCGCTGTGACAGACCTCCCAAGAGCTCCCTGCACAGGCCAGCCGCGTCGGCCGGGGGCAGCCGCATCGCAGGTCCTCAGTGAGAACTGTCCCCGCCTCCTCTGCCCCCGGGGGAGGACCAGGTGCCGGTGAACCACCACTTCCACGACCGACCTCGGAGCTGCAGGTCAGCGCTAACCCCGCGGGACTGGATGTGATGCATCAGTTGAAGAGGAACTAGACAAGAGCATCTTCGCAGTGTCTGGAAGTGACCAGAAAGCTCTGCTGTCTGCCCGAGGCCATCCTCAGGGGCAGGTCCGAGAGCCGGCAGAACACGACGGGAGGACTCGGTGGCTGCTCGCTTCGAGCCCAGCCCGTTGCTACCCCGGCGGATGTGCGTAGCACGTATGTGTGCGTGCAGTTTCCCTCTCCTCTGTGCACAAGAGAGCTGTGGAGACAGGCAGGGAGTGTGCGTGTCTCTGCCGCACACTCACGCAAACGAGCGAGACCCGAACTTTCCAGCCTTCATTCATCTCAAGTTATTTGAACGCTTCATACTAGCCTGGTACTACTTTCTTTCTTTCTTTCTTTCTTTTTAATGTTTATTTATTTTTGAGAAACAGAGAGAGACAGAGCATGAGCAGGGGAGGGTCAGAGAGAGAGGGAGATGCAGGATCCGAAGCAGCTCCAGGCTCCGAGCTGTCAGCACAGAGCCCGACGCGGGGCTCGAACCCACGAACCGTGAGATCGTGACCTGAGCCGAAGTCGGACGCTCAACCGACTGAGGCGCCCCAGCCTGGTACCACTTTCTAATGGCAGAACGAGGTAAGGACCCTTGTCATTCCCACTTGACAGGAGAGGAAGCGGACACTTGGGTGGACACTTGCTGGTGAAACCCAGACTCCAGCTGCCGCGGATCCCAGAGGAGAGCTGGCTTTCTCACGGCCGCACCGAGCCTCACGCAGTGAGGCGGAGCCCCGGGTCCACCAGAGGGGTTGAAATCTGACCTAAAGGTGTCCAGATCTCGTTGCCCCCCGCCCCCCACCGCCCCCATCAGGAAGGCGTGTCCTGCTGCACCTGCTCTCAGCAGAGGAGAGAAAAGACGCTTTCTGATTTTGTCGTGCGCCCTTCGGACCCGCCGTTTCATCCCTCCAGGTCTCGGTCTGCCGCTTAGAGAAACAGAGAGTTCAGTCAAACTATCTCAGAGAATGAAGGACGCGGATGGTGACAGACCCATTTCTCTACCGGTGCAAATACCAGAACGCCAGGGGAACCGAGTGAATTCCCCCCGTAAAGTCCTTCCACACCTTGGACTGGGACGTGCAAGGTGCTGAGGGCACACGCAGCGCTTTCTCACAAAGAGCTCAGGTCTTCAGAAGTCAGAAAAGGGCGACGACTCGGTCAGCGAATGAGCAATCCCTGAGCGCCCGTGGTGGGCCAGGGGTTGCACAAAGTCTGGGAAAGGGCTCCGGACACTTGCTAAGAGGCAAGGCTCCTGGAGTGGGGCTGCCCCGGGTCCTGCCGCCGTGCAGTCCCCGTGGGTCATCTCTGAGCCTCTGCTTCCTTGTCTTCAAGGCTTCCCTTGCAGCTACACGTGATCACATGACTGTGTTCAGGACGCTGAGATCGAAGGAGACGCCTGCTAGAGGACTCCTGGAAACCCTCCCGCTTTCCCCAAAAAATAACAGAAGCCATGGATGCCACTCCCTTTTCCCCTCCTTCCTGCCTTGAGGAAGAAAAGCCAAGAGGCTACGGGTGACCAAGGGGCCCGGGTCCTCGATGACACTCTGGGGACAACATATCAGCACAGACACTGCCTGTGTCCAGAATGCTTGTGTGTAAACAGTACATGCTCTTACGTTGAAAGCCAGTGTTCATCGGTTTTCTATTTCTTGTGAACGAAAGTATTGCCCACACGTAGTAAGATCATGTAGGCCAGCGATTGAGACACGGAGTGTGAGAGAAGATGAGTTTAGGGAGGGGGTGACCAGCTGGCACGCCTTTGCCCAGGACTTTCTTGGTTTTAAATTTTTGTAATGTTGGGGCGCCCGGGTGGCTGTCGGTTAAGCATCCGACTTTGGCTCAGGTCATGATCTCACAGTTTGTGGGTTCAAGCCCCGCATCGGGCTCTGTCATTCTGTGTCTCCCTCTCTCTCTGCCCCTCCCCCGCTCATGCTCTGTTTCTCTCTGTATCAATAATAAATAAACATTAAAAATTTTTTAAATTTTTTAATGTTTATTTTTGAGAGAGAGAGAGACACATACAGACAGAGTGTGAGCAGGGGAGGGGCAGCGAGAGATACACAGAATTGGAAGCAGCTCCAGGCTCCGAGGTGTCAGCACAGAGCCCGACGCGGGGCTCGAACCCACGAATTGTGAGATCACGAGCTGAAGTCGGATGCTAACCCACTAAGCCACCCAGGCGCCCCAAGGACTTTCCCGGGTTCAGCACAGAGAATCCCACACCCTGCCACTCCTTCGGCGCTGGGTAAACGAGAGTGTTAGTCACCCTCCTTAGAGATGTCCTCAGCTCCTAGATGGAAATCGGGATAAGGCGGGGAGTGGCCACGCCTGGACCGCAGCCCTGATTTCCTGACTCCGAACTCAGGGTCCCTCCTCATGTGGCAAATCCGTAGAGAAGTGCTGTCTTTCCCAGGAAACAAAACGACCAGAACTACCTCCCCCAGCGGAGAGCCTGTGGCTCCCGGACCAGTCACGAGGACCTGCTTCATCTGGTCCGTAAGACCTGGCTAGTGTGGACGCCGATGCGTTCGCGGGAACGAGGCAGACCCCGCGTCTGTGGAGGTCACGGGAGCCAGGCCGGAGGAGCCGGACGGCTGGCAGCTTCTGGAACGGGCTGGGGCCGGGCCCGCCTTCAGTCCTCAGGGGCCGTGCTTCCAGGCGAGGGGCCCGGGAGGGGAGAGGTGAGGAATCGGCTCTACTTTTCACGGTTTCCGATTCAGCACTTACTGAGAATGGACCCAGGGCTACGGTTTCACCTGCTCCTTTACTTAATTTTCAGAACAGGCCCGTGAAAGAGGTGTGATTGTGTTACCCCCACTTTGCAGGTGAAGAATCTCCCGGCAGGTGCGCGGCGTGGTGAGTCACTGTGCTTTCTCCCTGCCTTGCGCTCCCCAGGCCCCCCCTCCTCACCCCCTCACCCCCCCTCCTGCTCTCAGGACCCGGCTTCTGGCTCGGGCTCACCCACCGGCTTCTCCTGCCTGGAGCCTCGGTGACTCAGGAGGGCAGCAGCCAGCTGTCACGTGTCCCCTCTCGTCATAGAAACCAGGGGGCCTCACAGAAAGGCGCTCGGGCAGGAGTGTCGCGGAGAAGGGAAAGGGGGACCCCTCCTAAGCACTGACGTTAATACTCACACTCTTTGCCGGGTGGGTCGGTGCCTTCAGATCCCCTTGAACTACACTCACACTGTGATATCCGCTCGTGTCTTTCACCCACGCGAGCCTGTGGGTTGAGAAACCTCTCTGAGCCTCAGTTTCCCCGTGTGTCAAATAGGGGTGAGATTACTTCCCACACAGGTGGCTAAAAGAACCCAGCCAGCGGAGGCCTTCCTCAGTGCCACACAGCTCTTCCTGCGGGCTGTCCGGAGCACCTGCCCACCGCATGCCCCCGGACACGCAGGGAGGCCTCGGGGGCTCCCACTCCAGTCCCCCACTCCTCGGATCGGTCACCTCCGCTTTCTCCTCAGACCCAAGAGGACATGCTTCCTTTTTTTTCTTTCGTGGCCAGGGTCCCGCATATTAGCTGCCTGCCGGCAGGACACCATGGGAGGCATGGAGTTAGGACGCAGAGGGGATGAGCCGCGGGAGGAGGAGGGACACAGAGCAGTAAGGAAAACTCCAGTTACACAAGAGGGGAGAGTTCTAGACGTCTGCGGAACAACACGGTCCTCATGACCAACAACACCGTATCGTGTACTTAAAATTTTCTACGTCGGGAGGTCTCCGGGGAGGTGTTCTTAACCGCAATGAGCAAACCAGGCAGGAGGGAAATCGTGCCCTTGGTGGCTGGCGCCGCTGCGGCTGTGACCAGCAGGTGGCGCTGCTGCTCCGCCGTCAGGCGCGCGCCCCGCCCCCGCCTCCCCCGGCCGCGTCCCCTCTCGGCCGCCTCGCGCCCGGAGGGAGGGGCGGGTTTGCGGGGGAAACGCTGTGACCAGAGCGACCGGAGGGCCGCCCGGGGGGACGGCTCCACGCGGCCTGGGCTCCACCCAGGGCGGGGTCCGCGGAGCCGGCGCGGCCGGGGGGCGCCGTCCTAATTCGACCCTCCCTCTGTCCCCCCCTGTTTGGGTGACTTGGGCGAGCCATTCGGCCCTCCCGACTCTGAAAGGAGGCTGGAAGATTCCACGGGGACGGGGGGCGCGCGGGGCGGGCGCCACTACGCACCGCGCACCGGGCGGCCTACACGGCAGACGTCCGTCTCTCACGCTTCTTGAAGCTGGTCGTCCAAAATCGGGGTGCCCGGGGGTGGACCCAAAATCGGGGTGCCGTGGGGGTGGATTCCTGGAGAGACCTCCCTCCCGGGCGGCCCGTGGTGCCTCCTTGCCGGGTCCTCCCTCACCTGTCCCCCGTGCACCTGCAGGGCCGGCAGGGGGAGCTCTGCTGTCTCTTCCTCCTCTTGAAAGGACACCGTCCTATCGGGTTAGGATCCCACCCTTATGACCCCATTTAACCTTAATTATGTCCCTAAAGTCCCCGTCTCCAAATACAGTGACACTGGGGGGTCGGGGTTCCACCGAATGGATTTTGGGGGCACACAGATCAGTCCGTGGCAGAAGCCAACAAGAATCCCGCCCCGCGTGGTGGTGCGGGAGCTGCATAAAAATGAGTAAGGCGTCGAAGCCCGGTCGCTGTCCCGTCTAGGCAGGGCCTGGAGGTCTGTTTAAGGTTGGAGTTCCCAGGGGCCCACAGGGGTTTCAGGGAGGACAGGGAGCCCCCGCTCGACCCTTCTCCCCTCCCAGCTCACCCGGGCAGGCCCAGGCTTTCCCTGCTGGAGGGGAGGGTGACCTGCTCAACACCCCACACCTTCTGGAACACCGAAGCAAGACTGCCTGAGGCTAGGCTCTGAGCAGGACTTCCGGTGGGCGGGCAGGGAGCACCGTTTCTTTCTCTTCCCATATAGAGGGGAGCCTCTGCTCTTACGCCGACTCCGATGTTGCCTACCTGTGCGAGAACCAGGACGGACACCAAGGTAGGAGGGCTGCTTCAGCCGGCCTCGGCCCTAGCACGCAGAGCTAAGGGATGGGGAAGACACACTAGGAGTCCCCAGTGTCTCTCTGGAAGGTTCTGAGTGGGGTAGGTGGGGCTGGGGAAGGATCTTCCGTAAGAGTGGATAGCTTGTCCCTTGCTCTTGGACCCTCTGCTTGGTTCCTCTCCAGTGAATCTGCCCAAACACCCCTCTCCATCCCGATGTGAGCTCCTCAGTCCACACACGGTGCCGGCTAGAAGCCCACGGAACCGCAGCGATTCGGCCACGAGGTTCCACTGTCTCTGGGGCTGGGAAGAGGCAGTGGTAAGAGCGGAGGAAATCACGTCTCCACCGTCCTCATGGGCATCCTCGTAATTACCATCGTCATCAACAGCCCACACTTTTTTAACTCCCTCGGGAGCAGGGGCTGAGCGAGCCACGGTGGGGACCGCGTTCAGTTAGGCTGAGCCCTGGCCCCCAGGAGACACCCCTTCCAGCCGGGGAGACAGGCCAATCAACAGCACGCATAAGGTACCTAATGTATGCCTGGCACTTCATACGTTCTCAAGGGAGCAAACAGGGCTCAGATAGTCTGAGAGGGCTTCATGTCGGAGGTGGGCTTTGAGCTGAAAACTGAATACAAAGTAGCAGTTAGAAGAGTATATTCGGGCAATGCAGGCAGAGGCATGCGGTGAGCAAGTGCACGGACATGTCTGGTTGGGGCCCAGTGGTGACGCTGACATAAAAAAGTAGAGGAAGTCATACGAACAGGCAGGGACTGGGGACAGTCCCGGGAGGGTCCTCAATGTCGGGTGGGGACATATGAAGCTGCCCTGCCTGGAGCTAAGACCTACCATTTTCCGACCAGTCTCTGCACACCGACTTCCTCTCTTCACCGTCCCCCCAAAGATTAGACCGGGCACGCACATCCTTCCGTACGGACCGTCAACCTGACTCCGAGCAGAAGCCCCTTCTCGCCGGGGCCTGGGCCCCTGCCTGCTGTGTCCCCGCCTGGAGCTGCGTGAGGACTCTCAGCACCCCGCCCCTTCCCCGGCCTTCACATCCCCGCTCCCCGGCTGTGCACTCGTGTGAGATCATAAGTCACAGTGCCATAAACCACTCTGGAGTGTGTAATAAGTGAATTATTTACCAATGACCCTGGCTAAATGTTCAGAGGGATAAATGATTAAGCCGCAGATCTGTCAAAAAGTTCCCATAAATAAGTAATTCTGGGCCGCCTTAATGGGCTTTGTAAATTACTCATTCATGCCATCGCCGGATCAGTCTCCCGGGGAAACTCGCACCTGCTGATTTACTGCGGCCGAGGGGACACGTCCTGCTAGCCAGCCGGGTGGCTTCCTGGAATAGCTTGCCTTCCCGGGTCGCCGCCCAAGAAGGTGGGGTCAGAGGTGGACTGGCCTTCTTGGGCACCTGGAGGTTTGTCCTCCGGGTGGACTGCCATGCCCAGGGGCCCTTCCTGCAGATATTTGCTCAGCGAACACGCTCTTAGCGCCTCCTGTGTCCCAGGCTCTGCGCTCCATGCTGGGAAGCCAAAGACCAGACTGAGTGGGAGCTCAGTCTGATGACCGAGACAAGCACGGACGCACAACGTGATCCGTGTCTCTCTGGAGTGCGGGGAGGGGACATCGAGTCAGCGAAGAAAGTGGGAAGACGTCCAGGCGTGGGGTTTCGGAGCCTCCGCTGTGCCGGAGGGGCTGGATCCCACCCCGTGCAGACAGGCTGAGCTGTGGTGCTGTGCTAACGGCCCCACAAACGACCGAGGGTCGGGGGAGCGACGGTCCCTCCCCCGGGGTGCAGGCTGACGGGGCAGCCCTGCCTGGGCACTGCCAGTGGCCAAGCGCGTCTGGCTCCCAGAGCTGCTGGCCGGGGTGCCGCGGGTCCCCCGATGTCATTGGCCAGAGCAGGTCCCACGGCGGGGCTGCAGCTCAACGGGGACCACCCGCCGGAAGAGGGAGATTTGTGAACAGCCGGGTGCTTGCCCCAAGTGCAGACTCTGGTTCTGCGGAGTCGTCAGCTACGCAGCCGTGAGCAGGTGCCTGGACTTCTCTACTGTCAGTTTCTTCCGCTCTAGGAGGGGGGTGATCATCACAGCTACTGTTTTGGGGGAGGGTGAAACGATCGTCCATGTCACACACTTGGCACGGTGCCCGGCACAATGTTAAGTGCTCGGTAGCTTGGTGACCTGTGGGCGCTAGTTTCCATCATCGTTTGCACTAGTCAAAGGGGATGTTTGACGCAGGATGCGGAGGACAGGGTCACGGCCACACACGCATGCACGAGCACAGGTACACAGGGACCTGCCCGGTGACCCTGCGCTGGTGGCCCTCCCCACAGCTGCCCACCGCCAGCTCCAGCGCTCCCTTCGGCCAGGAGAGGGCAGCGCACCTCCGCCGTCCTCTGCACCCAGGCTACGCGTCCATCTTGTCCGGTCACTCGCCCCGCAAGGGCCTCGGGTGCTACTTCCCTGTAAAACGAGAGCCACATTACAGACTGAGCGCTGGGGCCGGACGATGCCTTGAGTTCCCCTGGCCGTGTCCCGCCCCGTCCTGCGTGGCTCAGGCCGGGGCCAGCCCGGGGCCCGGGAAGAGGAGGAGGAGCATCAGACGCGGCCTGGGCCTCCTCCGCCTTCCCAGCAGCCAGAGACATCCGACTCTGTGGCTGTCCTGTCAGCACAAAATGGGAGCCAAGGGGGCAGGACCAAGAAGACGGTGTCAGCTGGCTCTGTCTTCGAGGAGTGTTTCAAGCGGCCCAAACCCATCGCCCAGAGGAGGGCCCTGGCCTGTCACTGACCACCAAGGCTCCCTGCCTCCCGGGCCACTTTCCTGGGGACCGGCACGCTTCATGAGCCACTTGGTGTTTAGATTATCAAGGGAACAAGGCTGGGGCCACAGGTTCTGGCCCTGCTCTGCCGAGCGAGGCCTGACGTCCCACGTGGAAACTTCTGCCAGATTTCCCAAGCAGCTCATTGTGCACGAGGCCCTGCCCTGAGCGCCGGGCACCGGTTGTGCAGCCGTGCCTCCCGCAAACTGTTCCCGGAGAGAAGACGGGCATCGCGAGATGAAAATGTAAAGCAAAAGTTGTTACCGGGTCAAGAGCCAGAGGAAGGACAGGAGCCGTCTGGCCACGAGCAGAGGATAGAGGAAATGTGTGACAGCGGACGCTTTCTGTGTCCACTTTCCAGCCTCGAGGACGGCAGGCGCGTTAGGGGTGAGCGGGGTCTGACTGCCGCGCACGGGGAAGCAGGCAGCTCCGGAGCCCCAAGAGTGGGGGGGGGGGTGCCGCCGTGCAGGTGGGGGCTGGCCCCCCCCCCCGGCTGGTGTCGGGCAGACCTGGGCCTGCAGATGGGGCTCTGCGCTCCTCTCGAGCAATTCGACTGCGGCAAAGCCTCGTTCCCCTCGAAGTGACGTTTGCTGCGTGTCCACTGTGCGTCCCTGGTGGGTCAGAGGCTGACATCCTGTTACTTAACATCCCCCTTGCTGCGAGCCCTCCCGGACGGACAGATGGACAGACGGGATGACGCTCGAGGAAGGAACTGACTGACGCACTGATGGGGTTGAGCCAGCACACAGTCAGCCCTTCTGCGCCCTGCGTCCAGGACTCCATGTTCCCCTTGCAGCCAACGCCATGGGGGGGCGGCCGGGGCGTGTTGTTCCTCAGCCTCACGCCTATCGATGGGTACGGTGCCCGGAACGAAGCCCTGTCCCTCTACGTCTGGTGGAGTGACGCGTCTGCCACCTGGCGCGCCCCCCGATTTCGGCCGCGTCGCCTACGCCCGGAGTTAGAAGAGCTGCCGTGCGCTGAGCGCCTACTACGCGCCACGCACCTGCGAGCACTGTGCGTCTCATCCTCACGGGGATCCTGTGACACGGACGCGACTGTGCCCCTGCTTTATGGCGGAGGAAGCGGGTTTGGGGAGCGCTGACTGACCTGCCCAAGGTCGCGCGTGTTGCAGTCTGGAGGTCGTATGCAGGCAGTGCAGGTCCAGAGCCAGAATGCTGAGCCCCGGGGGGTCCCCCGCGCAGGAAGCTGTTCCAGGTTTCCCTGATGTGACGTGTGTCCTTCCTTCTACCTGAAATACCATCCCCGGGGCGGGGGCGGGGGGGACCCTGGGTGGCTCGGTCGGTTAAGCATCTGAGTCGTGGTTTCAGCTCAGGTCATGACCTTGAAGTTTGTTAAATCGAGCCCTGCGTCGGGCTCTGTACGGACAGCGTGGAGCCTGCTTGGGATTCTCTCTCTCCCTCTTTCTCTGCCCCTCCCCTGCTCTCTCTCTCTCTCTCTCTCTCTCTCTCTCAAAATTAATTAATAAGCCTTAAAAAATACCATTCCGTTCTTTCTTTCCCCAGATAAAAGCCATTTATCTTTCAAGACCTGGTTTAGGACTTCTCTAACCCCCCCTCCCCGGGTCAGGTTAGAGCGTTTCTGTTTCCCTCGAGCGTGTATCTGTGGGACCCGCGAACGTCTCTGCGTCACGACCTCTGCTTGTGTGTCTGTGTCCCCTCCTCGAGCCACAGCAGCTTGAGGATGGACTGTGCCACATCTGTCCTTTTCCCCCAACCTGAAAGAGACAAGGTGGGCGCTGCCCGTCCGGCTGCCCCTCGCTTCCTCTCCCCTCCTTACGGCCCAACTTCTGGACCTGCTGCTTTCAAGGGTGGGCCTCACGCGCGTTCTCGGGCACTCAGCCCGCTCCGGGCCCCGTCCCCGTCACTCCACCAGGAAGGCTCCCGTCAAGGTCACTGTGACCCCCGGTGCGGGTGTTCCCTCCGAGCAGCCTCCGATCGCCCTTCCTCTCTGGACCCCTCCCTCGGCTCCCAGGACCCCGCTCCTCTCCCCTGCCCTTCAGAGCCTCCCGTGCCGGCCCTGCGCCCTCCGAGCGGAGCAGTGTCCCCGGCTCCGGTCCGGCAGCTCCTTTCCTCTGACCCACACTCACGCACGTCTTAGGTGACCTCATCCAGTCTCGTGGCTTTAAATACCATCTATATGCTAATGACTCCCAAAGTTCCACCTCCGGCTCGGAATACTGCCTCCTGCCTTCCAGATTCCATCATCCGCGTCCTGCCCGGCTCTCCACTGGGGGTCCAGCACACACCTCAAACTTAGCGCGTCCGAGCCCAAGCTCCTGACCTTCCCCGGTGCCCCCCGCCCCAGCCCACGCCTGCCGGCTCCCTCCGCCTCCCTGTCCGCCTCGGTCAAGGGCAAGGACAGCACCTCAAGCTTCAGGGGGGCCACTGTCTCCGTCGCCCTTCACACGCAACCCAACAGTGAGTCACGGCCGTCCCACCTCCAACACGAGTCCAGAGTCCGTCCCTCCCTGCACGCCCCCTGCTCTGCCTGCCCCCGGCCTCTTACCTGACTGCCCAGCAGCCTCCCCTCTGCGCCCCCCCCCCGGCTCTGCCTGCTTCCCACAGCAGCCCAACGTTCCTGTGCAAACCTGTCAGGCCGAATCGTTATCATCCCTCAGCTCAAACCCCTCCATTGGCAACACATCGTGTTGATATTAAAAGCTCCGAGCCTCTTTGCAATGATCCCTCAGGCCCCGGGGGCCTGACCTCTGCGTTGTGCACTCTCCTCCTCGCTGTGCGTCAAGCACGCTGGACATGCTCCTCGCTTCCAGCCTCTGCACCTGCCGGACCCTCTTCGGAAAGCTGTCCGGGATCTCTGCGTGTCCAGCCCCCTCCCCTCCTTCGGGTCTTTATTAAATGTCGCCTCCTGGGCCGATCTTCCCCTGGCAAACCCGTCCCCTCCCTACCGTGTCCTGCTCCCCTTTCTGTTTTACCTGTCTCTGCAGGACTTATCATTACCTAATGTTGTTCATGCATAACGTCGCCTATTTCTCTTCCCCAAGGGTAGGGTCGTCTATCCCTGCCGTTTCTCCAACGCCTGGCGCCGTGCTTAGCACACAGTAGGCGCTCCATAAGTGTCGGCTGGCTGGATGAATGACTCTCCGTAACCCCAGCACCTGGACACCTGGTGTGTGCTCACCTGGGTGAGCGTTCGCTGGACCCAGCGAGTCCTGCGACATGGCCTGTGCCCGGTGTTTCCTCCTTGGCAGCAAGCGCCGTAGATTTTCTCAGCAGCCGCCGCCACTCCATTCACACGTGAATATAGAGGCGTCGCCCGGAGCCAAAGAGAAATTACTCCTGTGTTCTCCCAGGCTGTGGATGGCACAGCCTGCGTCCCCTCCCTCAGAGAGGAGATCGGCCTCCGCCGCTACGTGGTTCACTTGCAAACAGAAGAAATGACTTGAAGACCGGCTACCTGATGAGCAAAGTTCTGGAAAATGCTCTCTTCACAAGGAGACAGGCAGTTTCTTGCTCACCTGGGAGCGAATTTCTGGTTTACGGTGTTTCTCTCCAAAGTTATGGCTTTCCAATCCCGCCAGCGGCCTCCAGGGGAGAACTGCCTTCCAGAGTAGGGTTTCCAATTCTGAAAAAATTTAATTTTACATAGAGACGCATTACACCTCCCCGCAGAGCACTTTGCGGGAAAGTGCTGCTTCGGCTGAGCTTGGCCGCACAGTCTGCCCGGGCTGGGGTGCTGCCCGTGGGGGGCTCCCCGGCCCACCAGCCGGTCCCCGCAGGCCGCGCCTGGCTCCCAGCCCCCCTCCCTTCCAGGGTCTCCGCACACAGGCCGGACTTCCCTCGCTCCCAGCCAGGTCCATGGCACAGAGGGGCATCGAATGCCTGGGTTTTACCTGGCACCGTGCCGGGTACCGGGAGAGGCCTGAGGACAGAATGAACGTGCTGTCATTTCATTCCCTAGAATCTGAGACGACAGTACAGACTCCCTCGAGGACCTCGCCTTCAGGAGCCCGCGTTCCCTGAAGGCAGGCGCTGAGCCGGGCGGTGCCCAGGTCCGCACGCTACGCACACACACGTATTCAACAGATCGATGCTAAGGAAAGGCGTTAGTCGTCCGCGAGCCGGCAGGTGGCTCGCGGTGGCCGTGATGACGCACAGTCCGGCTTAGGGCCATCGCTGCCTCTTCTGCGCCCCAGGTGAGGTGACTTGGCTTCCTCATCTGCAAAACAGGGATCATGACCCCTCTCCTGCCTGCTTCCTGGCCGCCGTTTGTAAGGACGAAAGGGGCATCATTTAAATCGCTGTTGCCTCTGGTACAGCCGCTGCTAATAGACACAATCGTTGTTCCAGGAAGGGAGAGGCCAGCCTGAGCACTCCTGGAAGGCTTCTTGGAGGAGGTGGACCTTACCTGGAGCCTGGGATATTGCGATCATCTCCTAACTTTTCCCATCTGCCGTCTGACCTCTGCCCACTGTCTATACCACAATCTGCTGGCTCATATCTTTGTCGTGATACGGGACACTCCCCCGACTCTCGTGGTGTCTGTGGTGCGGGGACACCCTGTCCCATGTCAGCTCCTGCCAAGGCCACACTTGAATCCTGCATGCTGGCCACGCCGACGCCCTCCGGGCTCCCCGTGCTCCCACACCGGGCGCACACCTGCTGTTCCATCCAGTGAGGCACCGGCGGCCGCTCTGTTCACCCATCTCATGTCTAGTCCATCTACAAGGCGGGACTCAAGACCCACCTCCTCCAGGAAGCCTTCCCTCACGCCCAAGCTGACTTCCTTGCTGCTCCTCCGTCGTCCACAGTGACCTCTGCCTCCGGCTCAGCCCTCGCCCTGCACGTAGCAATCCGTTCCTCCAGCCTGCAAACTTCCTGAGGCCCTAGAAAGCGCCTTCTCTCTGTGCCACCCAGTACACGCAGAAGTCTCTCAAAAAGAGGATTGCAAAGGAGAGAGCAGACTCGGAGGGAAGACCCGGAAACCGCACTCCAGGCAGAAATAGAGGCACAGGAACTGGAATGGGGCGGGGGTGGGGGAGGGGAGCACTGAGCAGGCCAGCACCCAGAGCCCCAGCCAGGAGCTGACGGGAGGTGGAACGGGGCCTAGCAGGGCGTGGCAGGGAGGCTGCGCGCCCGGACGTGATCCCACAGGTGTGGATGTGCCGGGGGCTGGCCAGGGAGCGGTGCTCGGAGACATCTCGTCCCGGGACAGGAGGGATGGGGCCTGGGGGCCTGGCCTGTGTGCAGAAAGGGGGTCCAGAGAAGAAGCCGGGCGGGTGCCGGGTGAGACTCAGTGGGGCGGTAAGGAGGGCAGGTCAGGCACAAACTCGGTGAGCGGGTTTTCCGGATGTAATTAAGGTCCTAGATCCACTGGTTTTGAGTTAATCAAAAGGGAGATTGTCCTGAGCCAGATGCTCACTCCGATGAAGGCCCAGAAGGGGGAGCTGGGCCTTTGAGGAAGGAGCACCTAAAAGCAACAGAAAGTCTCCTGCTGGCCTCCAAGCCAACACCCTGCGGTGAGCCGCCGGGAGGGCTGACTTCCGGGAGCGAGGGCCTCAGTCTCCGCCACGAGGGAGGGATGGATCCGAGAACTCCCCACCCGCCCCGAGCCCAGCTCCAGCCCCGCTGGCCCCTGCCCACCAGCCCCAGGACCAAAGCCTTCCCGTCTGCCCAGGCTTCTGACGCCCAGAGCTGTGAGCAAGTCAGCGTGTGTCGTGTGCAATGGCTCGGCCCAGGGCACTTTGTCGCCCAGCAGTAGATGCCTAATACAGAGGAGGAACAAATGGCTCGCAAAGGCTACTTCTAATCATAGCCCCTTTGCCAGGGGTCACGGACGGGAGAGGTCTTGACCCGGCAAAGCGGCATCAAAGACCTGTGTCTGGTGCAGGTTTCTGTGGGTCCTTCTGCATAGACGCCTCCACGGAGCGGGGCTGCTCCCAGCGCCCGCAGTTCCAAACCCTCCCAGGGCTGGAGACCACACCTGCTGCCCTACCTTGGCCAGGTGTGGGGAGCAGCCCGAGGGTCCCTCTCGGAGGGGTTGATAAACCGTGTCGGGGCGCACAACGGAGTAGTACACAGCAGTCAACCTAAGTAGGGGCCACCCGAGGACCATGGCGGGAAAAAGCAAGTAAAAACGGTGAATACGCCTGGTGTACAGGATGGGAGCCTGTGAACGGGTGCGTTTGTCTGGTCTCCCCGACGAGGGGGAGACACAGCGAAAGCTAATTCATGGGTTCCCTCCAAGGGGGGGGGCGGGGGAGGGGCAGGGCGCATGAAGCGGTAACAGTGAGGGTCCTCAATACGGTCCTTTATAGCGTTTCCTGAACCTTTTCAGGACAGATTAATAATCTGAAGAGCCAGAGTGTGCAGCACGCAGTCGCACAGAGAGCAGCCTGAGGCCAGATGGGGTTATTGGACCAAGAGGGTGACATCCTGTGTTTACTGGTGACCTTTGTGGGGAAACGGCGGTCCTTCCAAGAGGTCCTGGGTGTGTGTGGGGGGGGGGCGTGAGGGAGGTGTTAGCATGGGTTTGTGCAGCCAAGTTTGGGGGGGCCCAGTGCCCGGTCAAGGGCAACCCTGTTACCTGCAGGATAATTAAATTAAAATGAGATCATTAGGTGGGGCCTCATCCAATGGGGCTGGTGTTGTTTTTTTTAATGTTTATTTTTGAGAGAGACAGAGAGAGAGAGAGAGACAGAAAGCAAGCAGGGGAGGGGCAGAGAGAGAGGGAGACACAGAATCTGAAGCAGCTCCAGGCTCTGAGCTGTCAGCACAGAGCCCGACGCGGGGCTCGAACTCATGAACCAAGATCATGACCTGAGCCGAAGTCGGACACTTAATCACGGAGGCACCCAGGCGCCCCAGGACTGGTGTCTTTATAAGAGCAGGCTAGGACACACAGGCCCAGAGGGAGATCCCGGGAAGGGAGGGGAGGGGAGGGGACAGGACGGCCGTCTGTCTGGCCGTGTTGCTGACACATCGCTGTGGGACTTGCAGCCCGGGAGCCCTGGAAATGCAGGGCCACCCGTAGGGGTACCGTGTAAGGCAGCCCCGTGGAGTAACAGGCGACTGGAGCACAGGAGGCCAGCTCTGGGGGGTCCCAGAGAACAGGAAGACCAGGGCGCCGAGGGGGCCGGAGAGGCCTGCGGGTAAGGGAGGACTCTGAAGCAGAAGGCAAGCAAGTTCTGTCCTTTCTGTCTTAAATTCCCATTTCCCCTGGGCGGGCCTTCCCCGGAGCTCAATGTCCCTCTGTTCTGCTGGGGACAAGACTATGCAGAGCTGTCTCCTCCCCTCCCCACCATCTGATGGCCCATTGTGCCCAAGGGGCTGGTGGGGCACCCTGAGGGGACCCCTCCCCTCTACCCAGGGAGGGGGTGCAGCCTGGGGGGGGGAGGAAGCAGAGGGGGGCACCGCCTGGGGGGAGGGAGGGGGTGGGGGCACAGCCTGGGGAGGGGTGCAAACTAGGGAGGGGGTGCAAACCTAGGGGACCATGGGGAGGGGAGCACAGCCTGGGGAGGAGAGAAGGGGGGCTGGGAAGCCAGGAATTCGTGGCCCAGGGGCTGTCTCTGACCCCCACTGCCCAGCCCCTCGGCAGCTGGGCCCACACCAGGCCCCAGGCCTTTGTGGCTCCAGTTTATTTTCCAGTTAATGAACCCCGGGGAGGCGGGGCCACCGTGGCTGCCCAGGGCGAAGCTGCAGTGCCTGAGGCATCTCCTTCTGGTGGTGGCAGCCAGTGCCCCAGGCTGCCCCAGGTCACACCTGCACCCCAGCGAGCATGAAGGGGCCCGGTGGTGGTGGCTGGTGCTGGGCGAGTGGCAGGGAGAGGAGAACCCTGTGCTGCCCCCCCCCAACCCCCGCCGGCTGTGTGTCCCCCAGCAAGTCATTCAAACTCTGAGCACGAGAGGAACTTGGGAGTCTGCGGTCCCTGCTCTTCCCCCCAGAGCAGGAAGGTGAGGGCGACAGGACTTAGATCAGGACAAACAGGGGAAACAAGCTGTGTTGTGTCCGGGCTTGGCAGTCTCCTACCTGTGCAACCGGTGGGCGGGCAGGGTACCTAACATCTCGGGACTCTGTTCCTTCGTCTGTAAAGTGGAGGAAACCAGAAGTCACCAGGCGGGTAAATGAGACACATCAGAATTTGCATAATACAACTCGGATGCTGTGGACAGAGTTTTGTGGGGCCCGAAGCCTATCCTGTTTGGGGAGGGGAGGCTCCCTTAAAGGAAAGGAAATACAAAAGTATAAATGCAAAAGTAGGTAAAGAAGTGAAACTGTATTTAAAAAATGGGGAAAGGAATCATCCAAGTTACAAGTTTTTAAAAGTGGACAAACGAAAAACATCATTAAAAACCCAGAAAAGTAACAATCATTTCTATTAACTGCTCGACACACCGTGTCATGTCTTTTCTACTTTTTTAGCTGCACACCCTTTGATTCTCCATAATGATTTAGGAATGTTTTGTTTTTAAGTTTATTTATTTATCTTGAGACAGAGAATGAGAGCAGGGGAGGGGCAGAGAGAGAGGGAGAGAGAGAGAGTCCCAACGGGGGTCTCCATCTCACAAACTGTGAGATCATGACCCGAGCTGAACCATCTGTAATCTTGGGATTATTGTCAAATTTGGGGGGGAGTATACACTTTTCTGTTTTCATAATTGAGTTGTAAGATTTCAGGACGGTTCAAGTTCTCTGACGTTCTCGTGAACCTTGTTGGGAAGGACACGGGTCACGCGTGGCCAGATTGCCCTTGTTGTCATGGCCTATCACAAGTCCTACGCTGTCTTTGTCAAACCGCCAAGAAGTGTACTTTTCCCGACGTAATTTTTTTTAAATTTTTTATGTTTATTTATTATCGAGACAGAAACAGAGCATGAGCGGGGGAGGGGCAGAGAGAGAGAGGGAGACACAGAATCCGAAGCAGCTCCAGGCTCCGAGCTGTCAGCACAGAGCCCGACGCGGGGCTCGAACCCACGAACCGTGAGATCGTGACCTGAGCCGAAGTCAGACGCTCAGCTGACCGAGCCCCCCAGGCGCCCCTTTCCAACGTAATTATATAAGTTATTCCTCCTTGTTAACTGGATTACTAGAAATCTATCTCTTCCTCTTAATGCAGTACCTCTTTGGGAATAATCTGAGTGTTCTTTATAATTCACTTTTTAACATCCAAATAATGTCTACCTAACTATTCCATGTAAAAATACACGGGAGGGGCACCTGGGTGGCTTAGTCGGTTGAGCGTCCGACTCCTGACTTCTGCTCAAGTCATGATCCCAGGGTTGTGAGATCGAGCCCCATGTTGGGCTCCAAGCTGAGCGTGGAGCCTGCTTGAGATTTCTCCTCCCTCTCTGTCTCTGCCCCTCTCCCCAGCTTGTGCTCTCTCACTCTCTCTCTAAAACAAAACAAAAAAACCAAAAAACAAATACACGGTAAACATTTTTGCGTGGTGTGTAATTCCCACACTGCAGGAAAGCTTGCGTGTTGACAAAGCATCGGTGAGAACCAAGCCCGCCACTTGTAATGTTATGCGTCTGGTGATCAGAAGAATTTTCCAGGGACTAGCTTCTGCCTCTCGAGCTTTGAAACGCTGCTTCCAGACCCGGCTGGCCCTTGCCACCATGAGACTCTGCGTCTGCCTCTGCGTGTCCTGGTCCTGCACGAGTCAGCCTGGTGGCCCCTGGCACATTTTTGAAAGCCATTCCTGCACCAGGAGAGTTAGCGTCATCGTACGTGCAAGTTCTGTGAGCCACGTCACCGAAGTCTTTACTCCGACCCAAATGGACTCCCCACTCCGTTTCCACTTAGGCAGAGCCCCTCAAAACGCCCAGGCTTCTCCAGCACCCGCCACGAAGGAAGGGGGGGTGGAGGGAAAGGGGTGGAGGGGAAGGGGTGGAGGGGAAGAGTCATAATGAAAAGAAACAACAGACTTCGTCACTAGTGGCTCTAATAGCTTAACTCATGCATCTTTTCTGCAGAGCCACATGAGCACATCAGCAGGTGCCGCCTGAAGGGCCCGGAGCCAGGGAACCTCATTAACTCCATGATAAGTCTACCTCTGGCTGTGGACTCTTGGGCTAGGTGTAATTTTAGAAGGTTCTAGAAGGTTCTAGAAGGGCTATCAGAGCCCCGTGGCTCCTGATCTAGTATAAAGGTGTCTATAATTACACTGTCAGCAATGCGTGCCTTTGGTTAGAGCGCTGCCCCGGCACTTGCTCTCTTTGAAAATACACCTGGGGCTGGGGCTGGGGTGGGGGTGGCAGGGGGCAGGATATATAGTCCTTCACACTTTAGTATAAACTCACTCCCCAGAGGAAGTTTAGAGCAGCAGGAGAGCTCTCGGGGTTGTGACATAAAGAGTCAAGAAAGAGAGACTGTATCACTGAAGGCAAACTTCCTGCAGTCCACGCTGTGCATGAGGAACGAGTGTACTGGCGTCTGCAGCCAGTTTTGGGGTCACAAGTGACCCGTGGGAGGAGGAGGAGTGGGGGAGCTCCCCAAAGTACCTCCGCGTCATTTTTAATCCATTTTCAACTCAGAGCAGTAACAGAAGAGTTAACAATTATTAGTAATATTAATAGCGAGTTTTGCTCTCTGCTCGGTACGTATTTTGGATTTTGTCCAGCGCTTTAAGCCCCATGCCGGTGACCCAGCTGAGGATGGACTGGAAAGACACAGGATTTTTCTGCTCTGCCTTCGCCCTAGTCCCCCACCGTGACCTGCCCCCCCTTCCCTCAGGGGCACGTCTGTTTGCAGGGGACCATGGCTCGGGTCCAAGCCCAGCTGAACCGTACCCACCCACCTGGGGTCACTGCTACCTCTCCCTTCCCCGGAGGTGAGCACTTGGCGGCTTGCTGGGGACAAGGTGTCTCCGCTCACCTTCGCTTCTCTTTCCACTCGGACTGTAAACAGACGTGGAGCCACGTCCCGGAAGAGGACCCGGAGCAGAGGAGGGGAGAAGGGAGAAGGGAGCCAGCGTGTGAGGGTGGCTGTCCCTGCTGGTGTCTCCGCGGCCTCTCGGGCAGGCGAGGGCTCAGCCTCCAGAACACAGGCAGGGCTATCAGAGGTCCTTGATGACCCAGCACCCGAGCGAGGACACGGGCCACCTCGGAGGAGGCGGGCTGTCAGCGGGCTGCGTGCACTGCCTTTCGGAAGAGAATACAAATCCTGGGATATTAGATAGAAACCAGGCTGCAGAACACGCAGCCCAAGGTCTCCAGGAACAGAAGACACACGGTGCAGTTTCGACATCCTGATTGAGAATCCTATGGTCGCATGCACTTGCTGTGTGCCTTTGGGCAAGCGACTGAACCTCTCTGTGCCTCGATCCCCTACACAGAAGTGGGAGTGGTGATGCCCTCCTTGTCGTCACGAGGACTGAACCGTGCAGCGTCCGGCTCAGTGTCCAGACACATTGTAGACGCTCAAGGGGGCCCAGGCTCACCGAGGGGACAGACGTTTGATCGAAAAAACATTCTCCAGAGCCGCCTGGGTGGCTCAGTTGGTTACGTGTCTGACTTCGGCTCAGGTCACAATCTCACGGTTGCTGGGTTCGAGCCCCTGGAGCCTGCTTCAGATTCTGTGTCTCCCTCTCTCTCCCGCTCTGTCCCTCCCCCACTTGCTTGCGCACACGCGCTCTCTCTCTTTCAATAAGTAAACATTTTTAAAATTAAAAAAAAAAAAAAAGAAAGACAAAGAGAAAACATTCTCTGAGCTTCTCCTCGTGATCGGTTCTGAGCACGCCCTCGGGGAGGGTGTCGGGCTAGTTTGTGGCCAAGCCGAGGCGCGTCTCGTGTGCCTGCCTGTAACAGTGATCGGAAGGCGGGGAGCCGGTGGCCTTGGAAAGTGGGGAGCGAGGGATGTGTCGTCTGGGGGCAGGTCGGTGGAAGTGCTCCCTCTGAGCTGGGCTTCGGAAGAGGAGTCCTGGTTGGAGGTTTGTGGCAGAGAATTACGCCCGGGGAGGGGACGAAGTCGCCGGGCACCGGGTAGAAGCCTAAGGCACTCTTTGGGGAAACTCCGCAGGCTGGCGATGAGGGACCACGCGGCGTATGAAGAAGCCTGGAGGCCAGGAAAGCGACCCGGGGAGCCCCGAGGTAGGACGAGGCCAGAGCAGGGCGGCTTTGCGTACCTGCAGCGCCCGCCCGCCCTAACTGCTCATGATTCGCAAACTTCACGGACGGGGAACCCTCGGCGGTCTTGGACTGCTCACGTGCAGAGAGACGGCCACCAGGCTTCCTGAGAACAAGGGACGCGGTGGCAGCAAGCGGTGGATGAGGGAGGGCGGGCGGGCAGGAGAGGACCAGTGAGTTACACCGTTATAAATACACTCGAGGGCCCTGTGACTTGGCCATAAATCGCTGCACTGTGTTCAGGTGATGTCACCCGACGCTCGACTGTATTTATAGCTTTGTTTGCTGTTCCCCGGGGTTTTTTTGGTTTTTTTTGCACATTCGAGGTAATACGTGTCCCCCCCACCACACACTCACCCTGAACAAGAGGGGATGGACTTTGATGCCTTTTCTGCCCTTCGCCTTCCAGTGCCTTGGAAGGACGGTTTCTTAGAACTCCTCACATGCCTCGCCGGGGGGCCGGGGGGGCAGGTCTCCCTGCGGTCCGATCGCTAGCCGTGTGGCCCAGTCGTCCGTGCAACGCAGCCTTTGCACAATTCAGAAAAGGGACGTCTCTCTCGTTTCCTCAGTCCTGGGAGCCTACTGTGCGGAAGGCGCTATGGTCACCGCCAGGGACGATGCACGGGCGTCTGCCTGCACAGGGCTGACGAGTCAGCAGGGAACAGACACGGAATACCTAATGACACGAGTGATTGATGCTGCCGGTGGAAAGCAAGGGTGCTCGAGGGCAATAGCAAGGTGACCCGATGTTGGAGGAGTCAGAGAGGCCTCCCTGGGGAGGTGACATCCAGTGGGAGGGCGGGGGGGGGCAGGGCAAGGGAGCAGGGGGGATGCCCCGGGACGGGCACTCGAGCAGTGGGGAGAGCTGCAAGGTGAAGGGCAGGAGGTGCAGGGGGAGAGTGTGCGTCTGACCCCACGGGCGGGGGACCCACCAGGGAGGCTTGAGCCGAGGAGCGAATAGGTCAGACTTGAGCTTGAGAAAGAGCATGGACGGGGCTGCGGAGGATGGCACCGCTCGAGGAGCAGGGGCAGACCCCGGGGGCTACTGTGGGGGGCAACCTGCACCCAGAAGGGAGCAGCCCCTCGCCTTCCAGGAGCTGGAGACTGAGGCCGGGATGCAGAGCGGGGAGGAGCCGTCAAGAGTAGGCCAGCGGGTGCTGGGTTTGCACCGGACGGAGGCTGGTGGCTTTCTTGAGATGTTGAGGTGTGACGGACCCGTAAGAGGCTGTACACACTTAGCGCCTACTTACTGCCTGGTGAGTTTGGAGACACGCGTGCATCCACAAAACCATCACCACAGTCAATGCCAGAAACATATGCATCACCTCCAGAAGCTTCCTCCCATTTATCATTGTTTTATTTTGCGATAAGGACTCTTAAGCTAAGATGTACTCTTAGCAGATGTTTACGAACACGACACGGCACTATGAAGTCGGGCAGGATGCCGCACCTGCTGTGCTGGAGACCTCCAGGACTCCAGTTTGCCTCTGTATAAAGCAAACTTTGTGCCTTGTGACAACTACCTTCCCTCCCCCTCCTGGTGACATCCTTGGAAGGAGGACCCCGAAGGAGTAGCCAGGTTTCTGTTTGTTCTTTTTCACGGGGGGCGGGGAAGGCCACATTTTATTTTCCTCTGGATTTGTGTTCTCCTAGGGCTCGTCCCAAAGCCTAGACTCAGGCTCTGGGTGGGGAGGACGTAGGGATGGGGCTGGACGAAGGTGGAGGTCAGGAGGCAAAGGCTGCAGGAGGAGGGGAGCCTGCGGTGGCCGAAAGGGTGGACGGGGTGCCAGGGCCTCCCTGCTGGCCATGTCTTGGAGCTGGAAGAGAGGCACTGGAGGGACATGAAATCAACATTCTCCATCTGTCCATTGAGGAAATGCCACCAAAGCCAGCAGCCAGGCCCTGGCTGGCAGGCACAGCGGGGCCTGGTCCCTGGCCCGGGCGCAGCTGGGAAGCCAGTGGGAGCAGGCTCCAATAGACTGCACTGTGCGCCCCGAGGGAGCCCCTCGAGGGAAGGGGCCCCGACTCCTTCTGGAAGGTCACAGGGTCGTGGGTGTATCAGCTCTGGTAGAGAACCGAGGTCTGGAGAAGAGAACGGTCGTGGGCCACCCTCTGACTTTGCCTGGAGACCCTAATCTCCGCACTCAACTCCAGGAAACTTCTGGTGCCTCCAAGGCACGGTCAGCTGCTCCTGGTCTGCGCTTGTGAAAACCGCGGGCGTCTGGCTCTCTCGGCGCCTCCCACCGAACAGTAATTATCTGTCCGTCTTTCCCCTGAGATCAGCTCCCGGACAACCAGGGGGGAGCCTTCCTCACCTCTGTGTCCCGGCACTTAGCCCCCTGCTCGGGCACAGAGCCAGCTTGTAATACGTGTTTGTGAGGGGAACACGGGCGTTTGCGTGAATGAGCTCGTCTTGACCCAAACCCTTCACAGGCCTTGCCAGGGCTTGGGGGGCTGCTGTGGCCTTGAGAAGGGCCCCTCTTATAATAAGGGGACAGTGAGATGCACCTTTAGGTTTCCATTCCTACGGACTCTGTTCATTCACCTTTACCCTTACACCTACTATGATGTTCGGTGACCCCAAGACCACGTCAGGCCATGACGCTGGCTGCTGTCGTGACCTCCTCTCTAGTTCGTGTGCAAACATAAGCCACCACGCTCTGTCCCAGTCTTGTATGAACGGCGTGATGATGTGGGGTTTAAGTCTTCGAGGGAGCCTGTGAGAATGCCAACAGTCCAGAGTCTGTGGGCTTGGGACTAGCAACCCCATGAAGGTAAATCAAGGGCCAAAAGGAGACGAGGGACTCCCCCTTTTCTCCTCGGCACCCCCCACCTTCTGCTCCCTTCATTCCTGTTCGAGATACTGACAGGAAACCGGAGCCGTCTGGATGCTGGGGGCTCTGCTGGTGAAGCATCTGGAAGGGCTCTGGGCTGCAAAGGTAGGAGTTAGCAAGATGCACAGGGGTGAACCCCGGCCTGGGCTCTGGACCCGCCCCCCCTGGAACTTGCTTTGTGACCTTGACGGAGCACCTTGCCAGTCTGCAGGGGGGACTGGATTTCCTGCTGTCTGGGGCCCTCCTGGTTCTGAGGCTGGTGTCTGTGTCACTGGCTCATGTCACGGTTTCCATCTCTTCCTCATGAGTCTGTTCCCTGCTCTCCCTTCCTCGGGGCTCACACCCCACTTGGTGCCCCCGCCCCTGAAACCGAACCCTCGCCTCCTTCCCCCTGCTGGCCTCAGCTGAGCTGCTCCTTCCCCCTGTTGGCCTCAGCTGGGCTGGTCGTTTGAAGCAGGGGGTGTTCTGATCCCTGGGAGCTCAGGCCATGAAATGCTCCTTACGTCTAATAGGAGATGACTGGCCCATGTAGCACGAATCGTCTCCCCGCAGTGGAGCTGGAGTCTGTGGGACCGGGAAGGAATGGGGTGCTCGGGAAACACCCCCTGGGAGCCTGTCTGTGCCAAGGTCACCCTCTCTGAGCCCTGCCTGGGAGCAACTTCCCCTCTCCGGACCCCTCCCTCAATACTGTGGATCCTGCGCCTCAGCAGACAGTCCCTCCTGGGGTCTAGCCTTTAGTACTGCTCTGATGGTGGCACTGGTCTTCCCTCAGGCACCCGCTGACCCCCAGCCCCAACCGACAGCCCGACCTCCTTGTCCCCCTTCCCCAGGGGACCCCTGAGGTGGCCCTTCTTCCTGCCCTCACGGTGCAGATCTGAGTCTCTCCCTGGGACCGCTGAGGCTGTCCTCGGGCTCTGTTCTTATCCTTCTACATCTCAGATCTGGAGAAAATGGGCCTGCGTATGGGCAGGAAGGCCCCAGGCCTGAAACCCGGAAGGGCTTATGCAGCCACTGGGGCCCGAAGACAGGAAGGCTGGGAAGGGACCTGGAGAAGCATCTGTGCTGGGAGCAGTTTTGGAGGAGGGGAGGGGGCTTCGCTCAGGGCTCTGGGCCCCAAGCTCTGCGGCAGGGGCGCGGACATGATGACCTCTGGCTCTGGGGACTCAGCCTGAAGATCGGGCTCTTGGCCTCTCTCTTGAGTGTCTCCCGTAAGCAGCAGGAGCACCGTCGTCCGCCCCGCTAGGGGGAAAGAGGACAATTTATAGAATTGTTCTGCTGTTCTTAGCCCTCATTGAGACAAAGAATTCATTTCTGTCTCTCAGGGTGGCTTCTCCGGAGCATGGCCATAAATTGCCTTCCTGCTCACTCTCTGACCCCCTGATCTTTTCGCTTTTGTGCTCAAAAAATTATTAATGTTTCTCTTAACTCCATATATAACCTTTGGCTGCTTCTCTCCTGTTTCCGGGCGAAGGTGCGTCTTGGGGATTACTGCCTGCCCCTCCAGGCGGGCACACTTCTGCCCGGGCAGGGCCCTGTGCCTGAGGACAGAGACCAATCCAGCAGAAGGAAGGTTCGAACGGCCCCAGCACGGGAGCTCCCTCGGAGAAAATAGTCACAGCCAGCATCTCCTTCTCACTGTGTGCCCAGCGCTAAGAGCCGCACGAATACTGACCCACTTAATCCCTACAACCCCCTCCACGGTAAGTGCTCTTATCCTTGTTTTCAGATGAAGAAGCCAAGGACGGACGCGGAGGGTAGGTAAGTAAACTGTCGGGAACACACAGAAAGCAAGGGGCAGGACCTGGATGACGAGCCTCTCGGGCTGGTTTCCCGGTCCATGTGCTTCCTTCCCCACCACTTGGCTGTCCCTCTGTTGGGGAGAGGGGCTCCCTAGTTTCTTCCTTGCCCTCAGGAAACTGCAGGCTGAGGGGACATGCACAGCCCTTGCCCCCAAGGGGCCCCTGATGGGGGGGGCAGATATGCAGTCCTGGAGAGTATGTCTAGTGTGATTGGAAAGCACACAGGCTTTGCCTTTGGAAACATCTCTCCTGTAACAGGTGTTCTCGTGTTCCATCACCTGTGACGGGGGCTCAGCCCCAGGATGCCCCCAGTTGGGTGCGAGTTCTGTGATTAGACTCTGGGAGACTCGGTGAATTTAATTAAAATTGTGAACATGGGTGCCATGTTCAGAAGAGACTGGAACAAAGGTGGGGGGGGGCGAAGGAGAGGAGGGTGATGCAGGACCGTAAATCGGCAGCGCTGCTGGGGGGTAGGAAAGGCGCCCCCGTGGAATGCAGGCTTTCGGAGGGCAGTGCCCAGAGGGCAGGGCCTTGCTGAGCTCAGCGCTTCTTGACCCTGGCTGCCCGGTGGAATTACCCAGGGAGATGTTTCCAAATACCAAAGCTTGGGGCTTCACCCTAGAACGATCAATCTTTGGAAGTGAGGCCAAGGCAGTGCCGTGCTTAAAAAGCTTCTCGGGAGATTCTAACGCACACCTGGTGTTGAGGACCACTGGCCGGGGCTGGGGCCTTCAGCGCCGGGGTCTGGGGTGTCCAATGGCGTATGTGGAGGGGATTCTGTGTGCGTTTGCTACGAACTGAGCCGGTGAGGATTTGACATTGGAGAGAGAGGCGGAAGGAGAGTTAAGGGACGGGGCAAACAGGTGAGGCTACTGCTTTGGCTGGGCGAATTCGGTTCTGCTGCTGGGGTTTCGAGGTGATAAAGAGATGAGGTTTGAAAACTCGCGCCCTCCTCACACTGAGAATCGCCATCAAACCTGAATAGAAGCCAGAAGAAGGTGGACAAGGAGCTCTAACTAAGCCAAGAATATCCTCTTCCCTCACTTCTGGGTTTTTTCTTCGCAACATTGCCCTAAATAACTATCACCGTGGGCCTCCCTTTCCTGCACCTTTATGCGGAGTGAAAAGGAGAAAAGGCAGTCTCACTGTTTCTCCGAGAACACCTCTATCTCAGGGCCTTTGCACTAGCTGTTACCACCTACCCGCTATTTTTTTCCCCTCAGATGCCTGGATGCCCGAATCCCTCCGTTTCCTGCACAAAGGGTGCTGCGGCACAGCAGCGTTTCCTCATGACTGTCTCCCACGGCATTACTACAACCTGGTGTATTTTGTGTTTTTCTACTGCCTCTTCCTCCCCTCCAGAATGGAACACGACGAGGGAGGGACTTTGTCCTTATATATATATTTTTGTCATGGCTGTATCTCCAAGGCCTGCAATTCTGGCTGCAACGCAGGCAGGCACAAAAGAAATATCTGTGGGATGCATGATTAATGAGCGAGTAAATGAAAAGCCCTTATGTGTCTGCACATTGGTGTGTGGCCGTGTGAACGTATTTGTGATGATACGCCTATTTCTCTGGGCTAGGAATGGCTAATTTATTAAAACTGTGGGTTTGCCTGTTGTGCATGTGTGCTTTTGCGCACACGAAGGATTCGCTGGGTCTGGGCACACTACGCTCCTGAACACGGGCTCGCGTGTCTCTCTGCCTGTTATCTGTGCCCTCCAGTTGTGTGCAGATGTGTCTGGACCATTCAGCCCGGTGTCAGGTTCCTGGAAGGAACCGCCTCGCGCCAGCGGAGGGCACCAGAGAGCCACGCGCCTGCGTTCAGGGGCCCGAAGCCGGGAATTCTTGGCGGGTAGTTTCAGGGACCCAGGAGACCGAGAATCTGGTGGAAAGAAGTGGAGAGCTCTCTGGACCAACCGAGTTCTCTGAAGTTGTGCAATTCCCGTGCGACGTCTGTGACTTCCCCGCAACTCCTCTCCTAGGACCCAGACGTCCAGGCACCCCCAGCGACGCTGTGAGCAGAAGCCTCTGTGGTTGGGGCTGGGAGGGGAGCCGGTCGCCAAGCTGGGCTCTTAGCAAAGAGGGGCCCCCTGCTGGATGCCCCCCGCTCCTCTCTCCAGGAGCTCCCTCCCTTCGCCCTCCCACCTCTCTCAACCCCTAGGATCGCCAACTCCTCCGCGCTTAGAGATCCTCGCGTGGCTGCCCTGCGCGTGGCCCTTCCCCGCCGTGGACTTGGCTACTTCTCCCGCTGGACGGTACCACCCAGGATGAACAAAGGCAGGAGGCCACTGCGCCCCTTCCGGGCCGGCGGCGGGCTGCGACCCCGAGGCTGGCGCCCTGTGTGCCGGGGGAGGCCCGGGCCGCGCTCCGGGCGGCTCCGGGAAGCGGCTCGCGGCGCCCGGCCCCGGGTTTTGCAGCTGGGGAGACGAGCGCGTCGCTCCCCACCCCGGGATTCATTGGCCGTTTGAGAATTTCCGATTTGGAGAATCCAGGGCTTCGATTCCGGGTGTGGGATCAACAAGAAAAAAAAAAAAAAAAACAAAAACAAAAACAAGGATTTGGTGCTTTTTGACTCCATGACCCACCGCCTGCCCATCGCGTCCCCCCACCCCCACCCCCCCACCCCCAGACACACACACGCACGCACACGGCCTCCCCATCACGGCCATCCCCCGGCCCACGGGCAGGTCCTCGCCCGGCCGCCCCCTCGGCAGCGGGGGGCCCCCAGCCAGTGAGTGTGACGGGCGGGGCGCGGTGGCCGGTCCCTCGTCCCCCCGGGGTCCCGCGCCGCGGGCATCTCAGTCCCGGGGAGGGGTGTGCGTGCGCGCAGGGGGCCGGAGGGCTGGGGGAGGGCTGGGGGAGGAGACGTCAGGAGGGGCGGGGAGGGGAGGGCCCGGAGGAGCGGAGAGCGGAAGAGCCCCGGAGAGCGCGAGCTGGGCGAGCGGCGGCACCGGGCGCGGGAGGGCCGGGGCGAGGGCGGGACCGCGCGGGCCGAGAGGCCGGGAGGGAGGGGGCCGCGGGCCGGGGAAGTGAGTTTGTGCGCGCGGGGGTGCGCGCGTGCGAGCGTGTGTGCGCGTGTGCACGCGCGTGTGCAGGGCCGGGGGCGGGCTCCGGCCCCGCCGCCTCCTCCCGCCCGCGCCCCGCGCTCCGCCGCCAACTCGGGGCCCCCGGCGCGGCGGGCGGCGGGCAGCATGCTCAGCCTGCTCGTCTGGATCCTCACTCTCTCCGACACTTTCTCCCAAGGTAAGCCCCGCCGCCCGCGCTCGGCGACCCGCCGGCCGGGCCGCCCGCCCCCTCCCCCGGGCCGCCGGCCGG
>CM053562.1:62758960-62778626 GCA_028646485.1 Cryptoprocta ferox | reverse complement strand
GGGGGGACTGTAGGGCCCAGGCTTCAGCCAGCGCGGGGTCTGTGGGTGTGCAGTCGCGCCTCCCGGCTCTGCTCTAAGAGTTAATCCTGCCCGAGCTGGCCGCCCCCTTCCAAAAATGGAGCTGACACACAAACACCAAAAACCAGTCACAGAGCAGAGACACACTACTCACCTACGGAGACAAATACACCCACAGCATCTCCCGAGCGAGACAGACAGACACACAAAGACACTGACACCCTGGGAACACAGAGCCCTCCCCCGAGGCGGCTTCCACATTCATGCACCCAAACACATCCAAACTCACCCAGACACGCCGCGTGTGTGCAGGCGGGCATTCACAAGGACACGCCACACACACGCGCTGAGACCCTTCTGCACTCAGCAGCCCTCCAGCAAACAAAGAGACTTGAACAGACGTTCATATAGGCAGACACCTATGGAGATGTACAGACGACATCATGGAGGAGGTGGTCCCTTCTGGGGTGGAGGGGAAGTCGGCTTGGATACCACAGCCTCAGGCTTTGCCCTGTTCTCAGTTCCCTTCCGGGGTTGGGGTGTGTGTGTGTGTGTGTGTGTGTGTGTGTGTAGGGGTGGGGTCTTGTGCTGGACCCCTCCTCTCCTTACCAGGCCCCTCCCCAGCTCCAAAGGCAAAGGCTGGCTGACTTAGTGGAGGGCCGGTCCTGATCCGTCTTTCCTGTAAGGGCCCCCAGGGCCCCCAGCACCAGCCTGAGATCTGGGAAGGGTGCGCACCCCCGGGTGTGAGTGCGGTGGGAGGCAAGGAGGCCTGGTCCTGAGGTTGGCAGGCCCAGCAGCCACTTGGCAGAAAGTTGGGCAGATGACTGAAGTTCTGACTTTGTTGGGCTGGCTGCTAGGGGGGCGGGGGGGGGGCGGCTGGGTCAGTATCCGCGCGTGTTGGGGGCAGGCTTGCCTCGGCCCCGTTCCCGAAGCCCCAGCGTGTCAGCAATGTGGAACAAAATGAGATTCAAGGAACAAAAGGTGCAGTTAGCAAACAGGAGAGACATGTGGATTGAATCGGGGACAGAAACGATCAGAAAGAGAGGAGTGTGCTGTGTGCCTTTCTCCCCTTGGGCAGGGGGAGGGTCGGGTGAGGCGAGCTCCCACCTCCCCGCCTTTGACTGGGCTGAAGGCGAGACCCGACGGCGTGTGCAAAGTATTTGTGTGGGGGAGGGGTGCCAAAGAAAAGGAAGGGGGAAAATGGACACAGAGGGGAGAGGAAGTCACCACTGGCGGTTCCTGGGGGGCGGGGGGGGGGGAAGGAGCAGGGACCTGGGGAGACTGGGATACTCACAGGGTGGGTGACCTCTCCTTGGCCTCCATCCTTAGAAAGAAAGACTTCCAGGTCAGGGACTAGGGGAGGCGGAGAGGGAATGGGGGAGGGGCGCATGGTGGGGGGAGGCTGGTGAGGAAAAGGGGAGAAGGCAGCAGAAGGCAGTCATACTGAGGGGTAGGGGGGTGGTAAGGAGAGATTCAGCCCAGGCAGAGAAATAAAAATCGTATTTTAAAGAATTTCAATGGGCTTCATCAATCTTCATTTTTCACTAAATAATTTTCTGTATCTTATCTAAATGAAAACCATCATCCTTCCCCCTGTTTCCATCACGCGCCGGCTCCTCAGACTGATTGCGCCGAAAATTGAAATATTTATTCATTTTCTGGGAGATTTTCTCGCTCCCCAGTCTCGGGGAGGAGAAATTGAAAAAGAAAGATTATAGCTAATCAGAGCAATGTGGGCTGACAGGCTGGCTCGGGGCGGGAGCTGCCTCCAGGGGATGGAGGGGGAAGCAGGAGAAGAGTCTGTCCCTCCAGCCCCCAGAGGTCCCCAGGGCACCCCAGCCACCTTGGCAGGGGGGTGAGGAGCAAGGGGAAGAGACCAGAGCCTCCGGAGTCCTTGGGATTCGCGTGCCTCATCACAGCTCCGTCCTGGCGAGAACAGGAGTCCAGAAAGACTAGTAGTGGGGAATCCGCCGTCCCCTCCCCCGCGGCTCGCTGGCCCCAGGATGCCCTCGTTGTGCCCGCCCAGCCCGGAGCAGGCCTGGAGGCTGGCAGAAATCAGGATGCCCGGTCCCCCTCTGACCTTGATTGGATTCCACCTTCCACTCACTTGGAGCTGGAGGGAGGATGTGAACCCGCTCACTGCTCTGTGCTTGGCATTACCCTGGACCCCAGAGAACCTCGGATGGGAACCGGGAGGAGGCCCCTAGGCCCTCGCTCGCTCCCACCCCCTGCTGGTCACCAGGCCGCCCGCCGGTTGTCCTGCTCTGCTTTTGGTTCTGGGGGGGACGGGCAGAAGCCGGCGCTGCCTGTCCTGCTCCTCTCGCCCCTTGTCTTGAGAGCCCAGGGGTCCGATGGGAGCTCCCCCAGGCCTGTGTACCCTTGGGGACCGGCTCTTCCTTTCTCCTCCAGCTTTCGGTCTCTGACACAGAGCCACGCACTCGGTAAGTGCTCTCGGATGGCTGATCAGTTGATTGCTTCGATGCAAGTGTCAGTGTCCGAAGGGCGCGGTGAAACGGCGGCGGTTACGTCGCAGGCTCGGGCATGGTGGACACGGCCTGGCAGCTCCGACCAGGAACGCGCCTCCTCTGGGCCTCGCTCTGCTCGGCGGCACCCGAGGCTGGAACTCGCGCCTCACAGGCTCCCAGGGTCTGCGTGGCAGTTAGTGCGAGGACCGGCGTCTGCCACAGACAGATGCTCCGCGGTGCTCCCCGTCAGGGCTTGGTGGCTGGACGTCGAGCTCGGCAGGCGGGCTGCCTGTGCCTTCTTTGGGCTCCGCTGTATGCCTCTCAGTGTTCCCTCCAGGGGCTCCTTGAGGACCTCTCCTGGCGAGGACTGGGCGGTGGTGGCCGACCCAGGAGGGGGACGGAGATCTCAGAGCTGTGGGGCTGGCTGGCCTTCGAGGCAGAAGGATACAGGGCTCTTGCGGGCGGTGGGGAGCGGACAGTAGGCTGAGGCAACCGCATCTCCGAGGCCGGAGATGACAGAGATCGTTTATGGTCCGTTGTGCGAACTACCTGATACGCATTATCTAATTTAATCTCTGCAACAACCCCTGCGGTCCGCTCTGTAATGATCCCCTTTCGTGGATGAGAAACTGAGGTTTAACAGGTTAAGTGTCTTACTGGTAGTTGTGGGCACCGGCTGACCTCAGAGCCCGCACCCTCCTGCCCCTGCCCCGAGTCCAGGGACCCCCCACGTGGCCGCAGGGACAGATGCTGGACTGGGGCGGGGCTTTCCTGGTCCAGAGTGGAATGGGAGCTCGGGAGGAAAGAGCGAGCGTCCCGTCAAGGTAAACTCGTTCCCATTTTAAGAACAACCCTTTGTTCCGAAAATTCTGTCTTTCCACATTTTTTGGTATTGAGTGGTTTTTCTTGGATGCTCTGATGGTGCTCATAGTGGCTTTTTTAAGAGGACTTTACTTGGCAGATAAAAAGGGGTGCAGACCCGTGTTTGTTTCTAATATCAAACACAGCCTTGCAGGCAGGTCTGAGAACTACGCTGGGGAGCTCCTTACAAGGCTGACTCCTGAGAGGTGCAGGGCCACCCAGAGGCAAGGGCTGAGCACTGAGCGGGGGCCCAGGGTGGGATCCCGGGTCGGCCACTTCCGAGCCAGGCCCTTCCCGGCAGGCACAGAGGCTGGGGTCTGGGGTGGCCTGTTCCATCCGCTTGAGATGCCTGGCCAGGCACGGGTGGAAAGTGCCTGTGGGCGTGGACTCCACACCAAAGCATCAAAGTTGCTTTTTATTGAACTCCTACTGTGTGCTCTTCACATCATCCCTTATGCCTTTTAATGGCTTTGTGAGTTAAAGCCCGCCCCCCCGCGTTTGATAGACAAGGCGACCAAACCCGAGTTTAATTAACTTGTTGGAGGCCATACCTGGAGTGTTAGATCCCAGATTCAAACTCTTTGTGTTGCTACGAAGCCCACCCTCTGCCGGGCGCACACGTGTGTGCGGGGACCCCTTGGAGCTGGGGCAGCGGCTTCCCCTCCTCCTGCCCTCAGTGGCCGGCAGGCTTCTCCTGGTGGCTGGCCTCCGTCCATCTCGCCGCCCTGCTTGCACGGCTCTCCTGTTTTATCCCGTGGGGGTCACAACTGTGCACACCCTCTGCCAGAAGGAGGTTTGCCATGCCTCCTACCTCGCGAGTCTTTAACTGTGTATTTGTGTCGTGCCTCCCAGTTTCAACGTTTTCACACGTACTATCTCATTTAATAGGGATCGATGAGCATCCTATGACCAGGGCATGTGGCTATTGTTCCTCCATTGAATAGATGAGAAGACAGACTGAAAGCTTCAGTGACCTGCTGCGGGCAGCAGCTGGGCTGAAGTGAAGGGATGGGGGCACATTCCGTCATCTCTCTAATTTCTGGGGGCTCATGCCCGCTGAGGGCAGGGAGATCCCTCTCCATTGCCCCGGAGCTGAGAAAGCCCTGCCCCTTCCTGACCTACCCACTCCTGCTTGGTCTCTTGCCCCGGCCTCCAGGCCATTTTACTAGGCAGTGCCTTGGAGGGGGCTCTGACCTGGAAAGGGCTGGGGGTGTGGGGCCGGGGGATCAGCAGTGGAGGAGTCTCTGATCCTGAAATGTGAGAGGCCAAGGCCAAGGCAGTCTCGGAGGTCGGGAAAGAGAATGGGTTCATCCCAAGTGAGGGAGGAGGTCATTCACTTTTGTGGAAGGCCCACTGTGTTTTGTACATATTAGTAACTAACTTAATACCAACAGTAATCCGTTAAAGGTAGGAGTTCCGCCCTCATTTTATTGATGCGTGTGGAAGACCCCTAGAAGTTAAGCAGATTGTCGGAGACGAGGCAGCCAGTGGGTGACGGAGCCCGGACCCCCGCAGGGAAGTTGGGGTGGGGTCGGGAATATTCTCAGAAGAAAGACTTGCAAGTCTGTGGACACAGGCCCTCCGCCACCATGTGCGCCTGCCCGCATGTGTGCACACGCACCCCGCCCGCACGTATGCTTGTCCCGGACCCGCTTCTGGCCCCCAGACACGCGTGGACACGGTCTGTCAGTCTCTGCCCCGGCCTGTCCATCCAGCAGAGTGCTGGCGTGCGGGGCGGCCACGTTTCTGGGTGCCACGCGAGTCCTTGAAGGCACTGCTGCTCGTCCGTCCTGCGTCCTCCGGAGCCCCTGTGATAGACGCACACTGTCCAAGCAAGGCTAAGCGCGTCCGGACCCCCTCCCCCGTTCTGGTCCTGTGGCTCCGCCCCTCCATCTTGCAGGCCCCCAGCTCTGACACCTGCCTGTGCCGCCCCGGTCAGGTCCTCTGAGCGCCCAGGACAAACGCCGCTCTAACTCCAGGCCATCGCGGACATCATGTTTTGTTTCTTCTCTCGTCCCGCTCTCCACCCCCCCACCCTGCCCCCATGGGCTCCCTGAGCTCCCACTCTCTCCCTCCCTCCACATTTAATTTCTCCAGCAACTTTTATTAACCTCTGTAATCTCGGGGGACTGCCGCCTCGTTCCTCTCTGGCCTCCTTGAGCCCATTTAACCAAATTGGGATCGTATTGAAATAAATGGGCCTTGCAGCCAGCCACCCTCCTCGGAATGAAGGGTCTTCAATCCAGGGATGGAAATCTCCAGCACTCCCTAGCAGATTCCCATAGTGCTGGGGTTTCATTCCTGCTGGGGGGGAGGTTGGAGGCTGCCTCTGGGACGGTGTGTGTGGGGGAGTCTCCCCAGAAGGCAGCAGGGTCTGGTTGAGACGGAGAAGGGGCAGCAGGGGGGGCACCCCAGGTGAGGGATGCAGACTCCTCTAGACTGGGGCGTCTGGTGCTGTTCTTCCGCGCCCTTTGTCTCTCTCTGCAGCCGTGTGAGGAGCACACCCTCGCTGGAAGGTGCGCGTCGGCCCTCGGTCCCTTCTCACAGCAGAAATATGTTCTGCACCAGCCGTGGGCCAGACCCCCGTGTTGCAAACCAATAAAACCCTATCCCTGCCCTTAAGGGTTTCACATCAGTATTTAAGTGCAAATGACTTACCTTCAGTAGGCCTCAGTTTCCTTTTCTATAAAATGGGGAGAATTATTTTTTTTAATCAGCGAATGTATATTACCCATACCCAAAACACACTGGTAGGCATTATGGAAAAGTTTTTTAAAAAATGACATCATGCGACACCTGGGTGGCTCGGTCAGTTAAGCGTCTGACTCTTGATTTCAGCTCAGGTCGTGATCTCATGGTTCATGAGTTTGAACCCACGTCAAGGGACATCCTGCTTCGGATCCTCTGTCTCCCTCTCTCTCTGCCCCTCCCCTGCTCATGCTCTCTCTCTCTCTCTCAATAAATGAAAATATTTTTAAAAATGACATCATATGGTATGTCCCCTCCAGGAGGCTAGGATGTGCACCCCAGGAATCCAGGTGCTGGCCAGCGCGTGGCCGGGAGGGCAGCAGGTCAGAGCTGGGGAGTCGCGTGGGCAGATGAGGCCAGGAAGGGCCTGGGGAGGGGGGAGGGGGGGTCTAAGGATGGGCAGGATGTGGATGTGGCAGGAAGACCCACCGAGGCCGGTTGCAGCTGAGTATTGGGGGTGGGGAGAACTAGGCAAGGTTGTCCAGAGCAGACTAGGACCGGACCCGGAACACCTTGGAAAGCCAGGCCAGAGACTGTCGTGTAAGAAGCGTGGGGCCAGGGGCTTCTGTCATTTAAGTGTGATCCCTATCTCGTTCTTCACCAAATCATCCCCTTCTCTTAAACTCCTCACCTGCTGGGGCCGCCCCTTTGGGTAAAGGAAAAGGTGAAGTAGACAGATAATCAGGGTTTGACCAGACAGAAGTGAGCAGAAGACCCAGGGGAAATTCCCATTCTGGCCTGGGAAGTCTCAGGTGTGTGAGCTGAGTTGGAGCAGAGCCCTCAGGTTTAAGACGGAGATGCGTGGGTGCAGAGGTCGGTGGAGGTGACCCAGACCAGAGCCCTGCGGTGTCAGGGGGCCCCCGTGCGCCTGTTTCCTGGGGTCTTGGTGGGGTCCCGAGTCTGGGGGGACCCATCTGCTTGCAGCAGAGGGCCAGGCCGGGGCTGTTTCCTCTGGCCGCCTTAGATGTGTGTGTGTGTGTGTGTGTGTGTGTGTGTGTGTGTGTGTGTGTGTATTTGGGGGCTGAGCCTAGAGATTGTCAAACCTCTGGGAGCCCATGAATCCCTTTTATCAAATGGAGACCTTTGAAGAAGGTTCCCACCAGCAGGGAGGGAGCCTGGTGAGCAGCTAAGCAAAGTGTTGTTTTAGTGGCTGGGCTGGGCCTGGCTCTCGACTAGGCACCGACTAGGCACCGGGGATGGAAAGGTAAGTGGTCCCCGTCCTTGGGGCTCTCTGGGTCCGAGGATAAACACGGTGACAATGCTATATGACCAAGGTTGTGAGGGAGGAATGTGAAAAATGCTGAGGTCTAACTGTGGGGCTGGCGGTTGGGAGCCAGGGCCGGGGGAGGGGACAGCCCAGGGGAGGGGACAGCCCGGCCTCCACAGATGTGAGGCTCCAGGGCCGTGGCCTCTGGAATGCAGCGCCCTGGACAATCCCCGATCCTGCCCCCCTGCTCCGGATGGAAGGAGCTGAGGAATCTGAAGGAGGGAGCCGAGGTCCCTCCCAAGGATTATGATTTCCAGGAACAAAGGCTGTTTCTCCAAAGCCCACTTTTCCCCAAATCTCCTCACCTCCCGGGTTCAGCGTCCTCCTCCCCACCCCCACCCCACCCCACGGAGCTCATCTCTAAATTAACTTTGTCCTTGTAATCAGCTTAGCCAGTTGTTCCCCCTCCTTCCCCAATTCTCCCAGGAACAGCCTGGGGCCCTGCTCGCTCCATTACCCAGCATTGTCAAGCCAGGAGGTGCTTTTAACGGCCTCTTCCCATTCGATTCGCTTAACTGGGAGGTTATTAGGAGGAAAGGACCTGAGATGGGCAGATGGGGGCAGAGAGAGGGACCTGGGAGTGGGGCGGCGGTGGTGGGGGCAGGGGAGAGACATTTTCAAAGAAGTAGGAACCCAGAGCAGGGCAGGCTAGCAGGGCGAAGCCCCTGAGGGAAGCTTGAGGTTTTCACCACCTGGGTGCTCTCACCCTCCAGAAGGACTTTCATCGGGACAGCGGGACTCCTGGGTTTCAACCCTGAGCGGTTGGCCTGCTGCTCCGTGCCCGCGACCCAGCCTCCCTGGGAATCTGCCACCGGCCATCCTCAGCGGCTCGGGGTGCCCGTGCCCCCCCACCCCACGCCGCGCACACTTGTGGGCAAGGCTGCTGGTCCGTCAGCTCTCCGCACCCACCCCTCCTCAGGCGCTCTGGGCCCTGCAGGTCCTAGACTCCGGTGCCTATCACCCCGCACATATCTGGAAAGTCGCCCCTCACCAGGCGGTGGGTGAAGTGGGAATGCAAACTCATTTTAATGTCAGTTTGAGCCAAATATAATTAGAAAGGAAAATCTGACTTTGCAAAAAAAAAAAAAAATCTAATGCATTGCAAAGCCAAGTTGAAATGACTTCTGGATTATCTGCACCACTGCCGCTCTCCATTTATGCAGAAAATTGAGAGTGAGGCTGCAGCGCCCGTATCTAGGGGATTTAGTTTGTGCACCCAGGGTCGGGTCATGGAGACTGGCCCCTTTCCACGCAACCCTAGAATTGGGTGACCCCCCCCCCCCACGGAGTGCCCTGGGACTTCCTTACCAGAGGGTCTGTGGGACGGCCGCCCGCGTGGTCGGGACCAAGCCACTTTGGCTGGAGCCTCAGTTTGCTGATCCACACAGTGGATACGGTAGCGCCTGCCTACGTCAGAGGGTTGCCGTGAGGACTGAGTGAGGGGGCTGTACGTTAAGGGGCAGAACCTGATACTCAGGAAACCCCCGTTTTTATTAGTATTGCACAGTGCCTGCTTCTCACAGCTCACAATCCAAGGCAGATCTGAGGATGGCAGACAAGAGGATGAGTGAAGAGCAAAATAGTAGTCCAAACACAGATAAATCCCCAGGCGCTGTGCCAAGGGAGGTGAACCGCGATGCGGGTAATTCGGGACGCAGTGCAGCGGGAGCTCCGGGGCAGCAGCAGAGCGTGATGGGAGGCGCCCCGGTTCGGACGGGTGAGCCTTAGTTTCTGCATCTGTGAAATGGAGTGATCGCCCTCCGTTAAGCTTGGAAAAGCACTCCTAGTGCAGTGCCCAGAAAGCATGCCCGTCCTCTTCACCCGTGTCTCTCTAGAAGGCTTCAACTCGGTGTGTTATAAGGATTCTCAGACTTGGGCGCGCTTGTGGGACACGCAGGGATCTTGATAAAGTGCGGATTCTGATTTGGAAGGTCAGCGGCAGGTGGAGTTTCTGCCCGGGCACCGAGCTCCCAGATGCTGCTGGTGCTGCCGGTCCTGAAACCTCTCTTGCTGGTGCTGCCGGTCCTGGGACCTCTCTTGCTGGTGCTGCCGGTCCTGGGACCTCTCTTGGAGGTGTTGGAGGATGCCTTCCTCTGGGGAAATTGGCCTTTGATGCTCCACCGAGCAGCAAGAGAAAATAGAAGCCTCCTAACTGAAGGAGTTCACGTGTCAGCCTACTTAGTGGTGTGACAGCCCAGACGGGTCACTGATTCAGGAGCTTCGGTAGGTTTGTTTTAGGGAAGCAGGTTGTGGGGCAGGACAGGGGTGGTGCCTGCCAGGGTTCCCTGAGCTGCCCAGCTTCCTCCCTGCACCTCACCTGTCCTCAGCCACCCCCCGCCCTGGACAGCCGCTGCCAGGTGCAGGGTTGAAAAGCATGCAGCCGGGGTGTCGGTGGGAAGCTCTCCGTGCCAGAGCCTGTCGGTCATTTCCACTCCAGTTTTTTTTTTTTTTTTTGTTTATGAAACACGTCCTCATAATCCAGCTCGTGGTCTGGTGGAGATTTGGTGGAAAACTGTGACAGAGATGCTAGCCAGGACCTTGACCCTCTTGGCTTTGGCTCAAGCGTTGGGTCATGAGCGAGCGGTGTGATTTGGGAAGCAAGGTGGGTCCTGCGTAGGCCTAACTGGGGGCATGATGTGGGGGCAGGGGAGGGCCGTCTCTGGACAGGCTAGTTTCTCAGTAGACCTGATGGTCGCTCGGCGCACATGGTGAGCTAGCTCCTCTTTCCCGCTCGCCTGTGTCCATGTGCAGGGTCCCAGCTGAAGGAGGAAGGGCCTCGGGCCCGAGGAGAGGGAGGCTCTCTCTGCCTTCGGAGTTCCGATTCCCTGGGTGAAGCGCAGTCTAGGGAGTCCCGGCCACTAGGGGAAGCGGAATTCCCACTGCTCCTCCTTCCTCCTCCCCTCTCCCCCAGAAGCCACACCCCCCATCGCTGGGGCACAAGAGGGTGCATGCAGACCGCATTCCTCGAACAGAGAGCTGGGGTGCGAATGAAAACGGAGAGCCGGAGAGCCGATTCTTGAAGAAGCTCGAGGTGTGCGGACCCTCAGGGTGTCTCTCTTCAGGCCGCACTCCCTTGACCCCACCTGGACCACAGGGTCTGTCCTTTGTGGAGGAGACAGGAAATGCAGGAGCCTTCTGTGCTCATTCGCTTCCAGAGCTAATAGGCCCTGGCAAGTGGGAAGTTCCTCTCTGCGTCTAACCCGAAGCCTTCCTGCTCCCGCATGGAAGGCTGTCTCCCCCGGGGCTATCACTGAACAAATGTCCGGTGTTCTCTCTGTGTGGATACAGGATGTCGTCTTCCCCTGGAAGCCTCCAGAGAAGGCTCCTTGTGCTGGAGAGGCAAGCCCAAGAAGGTCATGGTGAGACTGCCTGCCTCGGAGGCCCCATGTGAGGCAGAGCAGGCCGTCTCTTCAGGGGTCAGATTTGCTTTCCAAAGAGGCACCAAGGCTGGCCTCCCGGTGTCCCCAGTCAGGGCCAGAGCCACCATGCCCTGTCTAGTGTCCCCCTCTCTGCAGCTCGGAGCAGCTGGGGGCTGGAGGGCTCTGGCGGCCTTCCCACTGTTTCTAGCTATGGTCTGGGGCCACCCCTCACTTCCATGGGGGCCAGGCATCTGCTGCTGTGGTGGGGCGTGGAGGGGACACGGCAAAGGTAGCATTCCCCCCTCCCCCCCCCCCCCCGCCCAGGACCTGTTCTAGCTTCAGAGCGGGAGTGGTTTCCTCTTGGCTTCACACGGGGACATATGTCCTCAGCCCAGCCTGGGAGGATCCCGAGGGAATGCCCTGTGGGCAGAGAAAGAAGGATCTGGTGTCCGCCTTTGGAGATCTCCCTGGGATACTGGGCCATATTAGACAGGTGCAGACTCTTAGCTCTGAACGTGAACTTGAGGGAGGAGCCGTGGTTTCTGCTCCGGGATAGCTAATTACAGTAGGGTCAAAACACTTACAAAGATTGTCTAAACTGCGGGGTGTGAGCCCTGTTGTGCACCTGCAGGAGGAGACAGAGATATGGGTGCTGGAGGGTCAGTGAGGAAGGTGCTCAGGAAGGGCAGAGGGAAGGACAGCCGCGCAGGAGCCTGGCCGCCAGGAGGCTCGCAGGCTGCAGGCTGGGGGAGCCGAGAGCCTGGGTGTCGCCTTGTCGGGTGTGAGCCCCGCACATTCGCACCAGCTGCTGACACGCCCACAGCACAGGCAGCCTGCCTGCCCCCCCCCCCCGTAGGGGACCCTGCTCCAGGAGCCCCTGCCCCCTTGAGGACAGGGCTGCGTCCTGCACAAGCCCCCAGGGGCTCAGGAGCTGGTGCTGGTGGCGTGGCTGCCCTCTTCCGAGGTAGCCAGCCCGGCGCCTGGCACGGACCAGTCCGCGACGCCGGCCTGTGGGTGCCAGCCGCGGGCTCCTCCCGGCCGGTGCTCCCGGCCTCTTCCTCCTGCTGTCCTTCCCCGTCTGCAGGTCTGTCACTCGGCAGGAGTGAAATGTGCCCTGCTCCTGAAGCATTCGGTGCTTGATAATTTGTGGATTATAGCTAACTCTCGATAAAGATTCCCCTAATTGCTGGGCTCACCTCAGGTTCTATCATCAAAGCAAAGCCGCGAGGCCCCCTCTCGCCCTCCTTTCCTTTTTATTATCTCTTAATTAATCACTCTGGCTTTCACACTTAGCAGATAATTACAGTCTCCTGGGCACGCAGCTCATTTTCATAACCTCCTGCTCCACGCCGGCAGCAGAGGGGTGGGAGGAAGGGGAGAGACATGCTAGGAAGGGGGGCAGCGGGTGGGATGAGGCCTGGGGAGGAGAGAAGGGACCTCTCAGCAGCAGGCGCCCCATGGAGCGGTTGGAGCCGGGCACCAGGCCTTGAGGAGGCTCCGCCAGGGCAGGAGGCCATCGTGCTCCCCCCTGAACTGCGCATGGCTAACTCCCTCAGCCTGCCCGGGTGGGGTAGGGTAGGGGTATGGTGGGGTGGGGGTGCAGTGGGGGTGGTGTAGGGGTGCAGTTGGGTAGGGTAGGGGTGCAACAGGGTGGGGTAGGGGTTCAGTGGGGGTAGGGGTGCAGTGAGGTAGGGTCAGGGTACAGTGGGGTAGGGTAGTGTAGGGGTGTGGTGGGGTGGGGCAGGGATTCAATGGGGGTAGGGGTGCAGTGGGGTAAGGCAGGGGGTACAGTGGGGTAGGGTGGGGTGTGGTGGGGTGGAGTAGTTCAGTGGGGGTAGGGGTGTTGTGGGGTGGGGCAGGGGTGCAGCAGGGCAAGGTGGGGTGGGGTGGGCGTATGGCAGGGTGGGGTTCAGTGTGGTAGGGGTGAGGAGCGGCACTGCAGAAACGTGGGAGGGGTGAGGGGGGCTGGGCAGAAAGCTTGGTGAGGAGCACGAGCCGGTCCCAAGTGACCTCCCGTGGCGAGGGCGGGCTGAGCGGCCCGCGGGTGGTGGTGGGCGCAGGCCGCCCAGCGCGGCCGTCCCCGCGGGACCCGGGTCTCGGCCTGGGAAGGTATGTGTCGTGGCGAGCGGGACACGCAGCCTGGGGCTTAGCTCAGCCCCGCGGGAGTGACGAGGCGATGCTGAGCCCTCGGGTCGGTGGGGAGGGAAGGGCCCAAGCGGCATCCGCCCCTGTAGCGGGTGTAGCCTCTGTGCGAGGGTCCACACAGCCTGCCCACCTCCTTCCCTCGGGCTCCACCCTGGAGATGAGCAGAGAGGAGCCGCCGCGTCCGAGGGTGGATTTGACGCAGAGGAGCTTCCCCTGGGGGCTGGACACGGACGCGTCTGCTCGGTGTCGGGCCGGGGGCTTCCTTCGGGACCCCGGTCTTCAGAATGAAATGCATTGGAAGCTCCCCCCGTTTTCTGCCTCGAACTAGTTGTGAGACCCCGGAATCCTCACAGAACCCGGGTCCCGGCTCCTTCGGCCCGTGGGACTCTTGAAAAGCTCGCAGCGCTCTGCGTCAGACCCCGTCCCTGGCGTGTGACCGTGTTAGCAGGTGTTGGCATTCCCGCTCTGCTGCCGTTCCTGTCACTGCCGTGGGCCACGAAAGCACCTTGCCTGTGGCCGCGGAGCCACATGCATCGTGGCACCTTGTTTACAGACCGGGGGGAGGAGAGGGTCCTTCACCTTCAACCCTCTGCCCCTTCGGGGGTGCGTTCTTGAGCAGAGCCTGGCGGTGGCCCAGGCCTGGACCGTTTGCTTTCCGCGAACGGGTCGTGTGTTCGGGCCGGGGCCTGCTTCGGCTCAGAGCTTCTCGGGTCCGGCTCCGGGCAGGGCCGACCGGCCCCCTTGCAGACCCCCAGGCGTCAGGCGGCCACCGCTGCCGGCAGCACAGCCCTTGTGCAGAAGGGTCAAGTGCGGCCTGTCTCACGCGGCTTGCCACCTCTTTGTTTTTTAATGGTAAGCCTGTTCATTGGTTTTCGTTTTTTTAACTTTATTATTGATTTTGAGAGAGAGAAGTGGCGGGGAGGGACAGAGAGAGAGGGAGAGAGAGAATCCCAAGCAGGCTCCGCACGCACAGGGCAGAGCCTGACGCGGGGCTCGAACTCACGAACCGTGAGATCATGACCTGTGCAGAAATCAGATGCTTAACCGACTGAGCCGCCCAGGTGCCCTTGGCTCTCCACTTCCGACCAGGCCTCTGGCTTCCTGGGTGTTACGGTAGGAATGTCTGTATCCGGGAGGCGCTACGGGAAGAGAGAGCACGGGCTTGCAAGTCTAGCTGTGAATGGCTAGCCCTGTTCGTGACCTTAGGCGGTGACCTGGGCCTGTTCTCTTATCCTAAAGTCGGAAGGTTAATCTCCAAGATTCCTTCTGGATGCATGGTTTTCCGGCTCTTGGCCATCCCGTGGGAGTTCGCCAAAAGGACTGATTCTTCCGGAGTGAGGCCCTGGGTCTCCAATTTGGTTCTCGGAAGGACTGGTTTCAGAAGGCCAGAGCTGGGGTACCCCAAGATAGCAGGGTGGGGGGGGGTTGGAAGAGGGGGCAGGAGCACGCGTTTCCCACGTCGTTGGACCTGGTCTGGGCTTGGGGTAGGAAAGCACGAGGTGACCCCCCACCCCACTCCCAGGCACACACCGCCCGCTGTCCTGGGGACGGTCTGGCTGCTCTGGGAGGGTGCGAGGCCCCGGACCGGGCTGTGGGTGCTCGGGGGTGCTTGTCTGAAGAGTTTCTCCCTGAGCAAACATACTTTGGCTTCACCCTGAACTTCAGCTCCGGTCTATGAAAAGATTTTGCAGAGTCTTGTGGGAACGTAAACATTTGGCAGATTTCTTTCCCTGAAAGCTATTTCTTCTCTTTTCTTTTTCTGGGAACTTTCGCCAGCGAGATCAAGGCCCCTCCACCCTTCCCTCCTCCCTCCCCGCTGCCCGAGACACCCCACCCCGCGCTCCCCCCGCAGTGAAAACAAAGTGGGCTGGTGGGCACTGGGAATCCTCTGCAAACTGGGCCAGAAGAAAGACGTGAGGCCAACAGCTCTCCCAGGAGGAGAAGTTTGAAGGAGGGAGGGAGATGGAGGGGAAAAAAAGCAAATGGCATCAGCGGCGGGGGGGGGGGGGGGAGTGAATTCCAGACATTTAAAATTCTTTTGGTTTTAATCATCTCAGCCCTACCAGAGCCGGGCTGTGGGGGAAGGGAAAAACGAAAATCAGGGCCGACAGCAGCCGCGTGCAGGACCTGTGGCCTCCCAGCCTCCCCTAGTGGGCTTCTCACCTCCCCGCCTCCGAGGCTCCGAAGGGCGGCCTCCTCCAGGGGACCCTTCCTGACTTACCTCCCCTTTATCTCATTTCACAGGCTCCATTTAAAGCACTGACCTTTCAGTTTTCCGCCAGATTGCAAGTTCCCCAAGGCCCTGCATGATGTTTTGTTAAAAACAAAACAAAAATAACAAATAACAAACCCCAGTCTCTTTCATAAGTCCTGCCCGGGCCTCCTCTGCGGCGAGGGTCAGGGCCCTCAGAGAAGCTTCTGGGTCTGTTTTCCTCCTCCGTGAGCCGATTTGAAGAGATGGGCTGAGCCCCGGAGAGGCTCCGGAGGAGTGGGGAGGCCGGGAGGGCTCCGGGGCCTGCTCCGTGCACTCCGGGCCGCGTCAGGGTCTGCCCTGTGAGAGGCCTGGGGTCCTGGGCCGCCTTCTGACCCCTCCCCGCCCCCCCCCCCCAGCACTGGAGCTGTTCGTCAGGAGTAGCAGCAGGGAAAGCCCCTGGATGCTTGGGGGGGGGGGGGGCGTAGGTCCCCTGCCCTGGGCCTCCTCGTCCTAGTCTGGGCCCTTCCAGTCCTCAGTGTCTCTCTTCTTTTTGAGCACCCCCAGCCCAGCCCCTGATTCTGACCTCTCTATTTTTTTTTCTTTAATTTTTATTTTAAGTAGGCCCCACATTCATCGTGGGGCTTGAACTCACAGCCCCGGAGATCAGGAGTCACTCGCCCCACCCACTAGGCCAGCCGGGCGCCCTGAGTTCTCCATTTCTTCGTGCATCTGCGGGCAGCTCTTAACATTCTCCTGACCACCTGCTGTTTCTCCCTCTTGCCCTCCAACCTCGGTCGTAGGGTGTTGGGACTGTGGTTCCCAAACGGATCCCAGTCCCGGTCCCCAGGGAGACGACAAACGGTGGGAGCCCCAGGGTACGTTGGAGCTGATCTCAGATGGGGGCCGGGTGACCTGGATTTTCCATTCTCTCTTCATGGGCACATCGTGTGCCCTTCTGGGCTTCATTTGGCTGTGAGACCGGGACGCCGAAGGCCCCTGGCATGTCCGAACCCAGGACCCGCGAGGCCCTGCGCCGGGCACCCCCCTGGAGAGTGCACCTGCTTTGTGGGTGTGGCACCCAGTGCGTCACAGCACCGTGTGGACCCTTGGCGAGGTGTCGGGGACGCTTTAAGCACGCCGTGCATGTCAGCTCTGACAGTTGAATCGAATCCTAACGTTCTGGGTTTGTAGCCAGGAGACCTGTGTTCCGATTCCCTGACTTTCTGACGTCACACAAGTCCGTTTCCCTGATTGCAGCCTGGGACTCATAAACCCTGTCTGTGAGTATAAGTTAACGTGACGTCGGGGGGGGGGGGACGGCCTTCTCTGTCTTGGTCTTGTGCCCCCACCCCCACCCCGTGCTCAGGCACAGGCGTCCGCGAGAGTGCGAGCTGCTGATCCCTGAGGAGGACACTGAGGCTTAGGACCTGTGGTGCCCCAGACGCCAGTGCCACTCCCCACCTGCAGATGTGACAATAAAAGTGTCTGTAAGCGTCCCCTGGGCTAAAATCGCCGCACTTGGGAAGCACTCAGCTCGCTGGAGGAAGAGGCGGATAGAATAGACCTGGAAGTCCAGCCTCTCGGCCCCCAAGCCGGAGCTGGTTCTAAAAATGCCACACGCTTCTCCGTCCTTGCCTTTGCCCAGATGTTTAACTGTGACCCACAGCCGGGACAGTGAAGAGAGGGGCTGATGTCATCGAGGGAAGTGTTGGGTCCCCAGCTCACCTCAGAGATGATTAGGTGTCCCCCAGGCTGCGGCCTGCCTGTTTATCCAGGGCTGGGGCTAGTGGGGCAGCAGGGGACGGGAGAGCCACCCGGACCGCCCCGAGCAGGGAGTGGCCAGAGCCCTGGCCCAGTCGTGGCCACAAGACCGAGTCTTTGGCCACAGTGGATGACAGCAGAGCCCGCGGTGCCTGGCGGAGGTGCCAGGAGGCAGGACTGACAGGGTCTCAGGTGCCCCAGTACCCCGCTCCCTCTCCCCTCCCCCTTCCCTCTCCTCCCTTCCCCTCCTCTCCCCCAACTGCTGAGACTTCTCAGGTTTGAAAATCGAGGATTTGAGTTAGCAGTGAAATCCGGGACTGGGGAGGGAAGGTGACACACTGCCCTGAGCAGACAGGGCAGTGAGTGTGGTTCCTGCCCCCCACCCAACACATGCCTCCCTCTCCACTGCCCCCTGCACAGACCAGGAGGTCCCTTCTGGGAGGAGGGGTGATGAGATCAGGACCCCCCTGCTCACTGAGGCCCAGAGAGGACTGGGGACACCAATCTGGGACCGCTTCCGGATCCCCACGCCCCCAGACACCCTCCAGCCTCCGGCAGGCCAGCCTGGAGCCCGGGGGTCTGGGGAGGGCTTAGGGAGGAGGCAGGTGGAAGGAGGAAATGAGGGGAGAGGTAATGGTAAGGGAGCAGCTGGGCGGAGGGCGCAGGGCAGAGAGGAAGGTGAAGGGGAGGCTGGGGATGAGAGAGAAACTTCATCCATCCAGGAGAGGAGGGGGAGGGAAGAGAGAGAGAAACCTCAACTTTTATTTAAAATCAGAGAGCGGTTGTACGCCTGGAGTCGTTGCCATGGCAACCGCAAAGAAAAGGAGATAGAGGCCTGGTGAAGCCGAGAAAACCCAATAGGGGTAAATGTTTAAAGCCAGGAACAAAAACCATTCAGAGATAATTAAGCAACCGGCCGCAGGTTCCAGACTCCTGCCCATCGTCGGGGGACTTGCCCCAGACTCCAGCCCGCCCCACTCTCTCCCTGCTGCACCCCAGCCTGGTCCTCCCCTACCCCAGGGGCTCCGGAAGCTGCAGCAGCAGCCGCCGCTGGGATCACCCGCGCCCCGCCCCCAGCCTCCCCTCTGCAGGGGCCTGCCCTTCTCAGTCCCAGCCCCAGATGAGGCTGGACAGGCTTTCTCGGCTGTTAGGAAAGTACAGTCTCGTACAGTCTCGTGGGGGAAACAAGGACTTTGGTCAGATCCACGGAGGAATTTCTGGATCACTAGCTGGATGTGATACCTAACGTGTGGACTTTCTTCCCTCTGGTGATCTCGAGGGCAAAGGGTGCGGACGCCACGGGCAGGCTGACCTCTGCGTTGGCCCTCGCCCTGCAGGTCTGAGATGCTGGGGTCCCCGGGGCTCTTCCTCCAGAAGGGGGGACCGTCCTGGCTGGGAGCGTCACCGCAGCTGCTGACCCGAATGCTCCATAGGGCTCCTCCAGCAGGGCTTAATCTTCCCAGGCCTGGGGTGGCCGAGAGCTGAGCTGGTGTTTGGGGGGTAGGTGTACTCTGTACACATTTTTATTTTTAAATTTTTAAAATTTTTATTTTATTTTATTTTTAATGTTTTGAGACACAGCATGAACAGGGAAGGGGCAGAGAGAGAGGGAGACACAGAATCGGAAGACAGGCTCCAGGCTCCGAGCTGTCAGCACAGAGCCTGACGCGGGGCTTGAACCCACGAACTGCGAGATCGTGACCTGAGCTGAGGCTGGAAGCTCAACCGACTGAGCCACCCAGGCGCCCCTCACGTTTTTTTTTTAAACGCCAAAGTACTTTTGTATGTTTTAAGTGAGTTTCACTCAGTCACGGCACCCCCCACCCCAGACATCACAACAGCTGGCTGGCCCCTTGCCCCCCCCTCCTTAGGACAATAATCCTCAGTTCTGCCTCCCAAGAAACGGTGACCCTCAGAGCAGGTGGCATTCGTTCTTCCTCATCCACAGAAGCAGCTCGGAGCCGAAGGCCCGGACAGCGAAGTCGGAAGAGCCCTGTCTCCTGTCTGCAGCTCTCCTCTCACTGTGAGGACCCGCTTCCGGTGCGAGCCTCCTGATACTCTAAATTTTATCCTTAGATTGAGCCAGACCCTCAGAGGGCGGTAAACCGAGACTGAATGGCTCTGGCCTCTCGAAGAATTGCCTTCACCGAGCTGAGCATTTGGCCCCCTGCCACCAGCATGCACTGCAGAATGTTCTAAGGAGTAACCCTTGAACATATTGTGTGTATGGCAGAGGTGTTGCCCAGGATTGGATTCAACACATCACGGTATTCATTAATGAGGATCCCTGGGGAGAGTTCTGTAGCGGTACTTTTCCTAAGCTGTCAGATGGTTTTTATTTTATGCATCCTGTGCATTGTGTCACTGATTTTGAATTTTTTCTTTTTGCACTTGCTGCTTGGAAGCTCAAGGCTAGCCTTGCAGTTGGTCTCTGATGACGCATTGAGCTTGTGGCCTGGATCGAGTATCTTAACTTTAGCCCAATCTCGATTTACTTCTCCAGTCCTCATTCTCTTTCCCTGCTTGCCCAGTAAACCACCCCCCAACCTCACCCGATGTCAGCTTTCTTCTCAAACTTTTTTTAAAAAATTTTAACGTGTATTTATTTTTGAGAGAAAGAGAGAGAGAGAGCGGGGGAGGGGCAGAGAGAGAGGGAGACACAGAATCGGAAAGAGGCTCCAGGCTCTGAGCTGTCAGCACAGAGCCCGATGCGGGGCTTGAACTCACGAACCGTGAGATCGTGACCTGAGCCAAAGTCGGACGCTCAACCGATGGAGCCGCCCAGGTGTCCCTTGAAATTTATTGTTTATATCATTGACTAAATGTCCACGTATGTTGCCTCGAATGG